>VUQK01027292.1:1860-12387 GCA_015106715.1 Bujurquina vittata | reverse complement strand
CCTGGGCTGGGGGGGGGGGGGGGGGGTTCCCATGATGCACTGTTTCTTTTACTCACCATATTTTTACTCTGTTTATACTTTACTTTGGTTAATCATTCTCTTTGTCTCTTCCACAGCATGTTTTTTGTCCTCTCTCTCTCCCCTCAGCCCCAACCAGTCGCAGCAGATGACTGCCCCTCCCTGAGCCTGGTTCTGCTGGAGGTTTCTTCCTGTTAAAAGGGAGTTTTTCCTTCCCGCCGTCGCCAAGTGCTGCTCATAGGGGGTCGTATTGACTGTTGGGTTTTCTCTGCAGTATTGTAGTGTCTTTACCTGCAATACAAAGCGCCTTGAGGCGACTATTTGTTGTGAATTGGCGCTGTATAAATAAAATTGATTTGATTTGATTTGATTTGATTTTGGAATAAGGTGCTGTGGAATGATGAACACTTGCTACCCACAGTAAAATTTGGTGCTGTGTGGCCAGTGCAGGGACTGGGAATCGTGTTAAATTTCAGGTTCACATGGATTTCAGTCAATATCAGCAGATTCAGGAGAGCAATGTTCAAGAATCAGTGACAAAGTTGAAGTCACCGAGAGAACGACCCTAAACACAAAGCATACTACTGACTGAACTGGAGAAGTTTAGTAAAGAAGAATGGTCCACAATACCTCCAACCTGAATCCAGACTCTCATTGGAAGCTATAGGAAGGATTTAGAGGCTGTTAATATTGATGTCATTTTTCTGGTGGGGTGCCCAAACTTATGCACCGTCCTAATTTTGTTTAAATAATTATTGCACACTTTCTACTTCATTTCACTTCTCAAATATCACTGTGTTTGTCTGCTATATGACATATTTAACTGAAATTGCTGATCCAAACAACCAATGATTTATAAAGAAAACCATGAAAATTATCAGGGGTTCCCAAACCTTTGCATGCCACTGTATGAACTTGAGTCACATCCCATTCTTAATACATAGGGGTTAACATGATGCCAGCCCTGTAACAGCTTCAACTCTTCTGGGAAGGTTTTCCAGAAGATTTATGAGTGTTTATGTGAATTATTGATCTTTCCTCCTGAAGCACATTTGGGAGGTCAGACAATGATGTTGGATGAGAAAGTCTGGCTCACAGTCTATAATTCATCCCAAAGAAGACCCGGCACACCTAAACGTACTGTGAGGGTGCGCCAGGAACACCTGGTAGAGGTCCCAGTTTACGAGATCTTCAACTTCCACCTCTAGCAGAACTTTGCCAGGATTCCAAGGGAAGCTGAGGACATGGAGTCCGAATGGACTATATTCTGCACCTACATTGTTGAGGCTGCTGTTCAGAGCCGTGGCGGCAAAGTGGTTGGTGCTTCTTGTTGTGATAATCCTCGAACCAGATGGTGGTCACCGGAGATGAAGGGTACCATCAAGCTGAAGAAGGAGTCCTGTTTAGCTTGGTTGGCCTGTGGGACTCCGGAGGCAGCTGACAGATATCAACAGGCCAAGCAGAAAGTGGCTGGGGTGGTGCACAGCTGTTGCACAGGTGGCATCCTATCACAGCACCATGCTGGAATTCGCTGAGCTCCTGAGAGCAACCCATTCTTTCACACGTGTTTGTAGAACCAGCCTGCATACCTCGATGCTTGGTTTTATAGACTTGAAGTAACTGAGTGAATACTTTTGTATAGTGTATTAAGTGATATAAAATAAACATCCATTGATCCATTTCAATTGGATTTGATTGTGTCGTGTTTAGTTAATTCAAATGAAAAGCATTTAACATATTTGGAAACGTTTCATTTTGTATTCTTCTTGTGTATCAGCACAGCGCTCTCCCTGTGCCTCGTAGATATTTCCAGTTTTCTCCAGTATAAGTTACATTATCTGGTGTCTGTAAGTTGGGCAGGGGTGCAAAATTGTGATTGCAGAGCTTTAAGTGGTCAATGTGGCCAAAACTACGGAGCTTTTGTTATCAGAATATAACGTATTCTAGAATTACCAGTAAAATAAAAAGGTTTGTTTTCTTTGAAACATGAACACTTAAGCACGAGCAGGCAGATTCCTTTTTGTCCTTATACATGCAGCCAGCATAATCAGTCAGCTTAAACATGTGGGTAATGTTCTTGTGGGAAAGCTCATGTACCCCAGTAGGTCAACGTGCTACAAGTATTTCAGCCCAGCTCTATGCGTCATGCGAAGCATTTTTTACTTTTTTCTTCTCTTCACTCCCATGTGCGAAGCCTCTTAATTGGTATGATAATGACTTCAAACAAGCTGCTCTGTAGAGAGGGCAATCAATACGTGTTATAGATCCAGATAAGAAGGTTCTCCACTCAAGCATATCTATTGAATTTCAATCCTCTCTTGCTTTCAGTAAATCCAGTAGAATCTGTGTTGGATAACCAGACTTATAGAAGACGTTAAAGCATTTTAAGTGGTTAGGAAGTCTAGAAAAGCACTACATAAATTCTTGCCCACTTCATATTTCAATTGGAATACCATTTTATTTTATTATTAGATAGTTTTAAAGGTAAGGTCAAAATCTTGGCTGGTGTTAGGAGACAAGTAAAAATGATTTCCATTTTGAGGTTCATTTATGAGTGCATTTTTACACGTGTTTTTCAGTTTTTGTGTTCCATAATTTAACCTCATTTAGATAGCTTTAAAAAAGAATCATTCAAGTCTGGGAAAAGGTAATCTTTCTTAAAATAGGCCATTTCACTCATTTAACCACAAGGCAAACTGAGGTCCATACGTTATGTTTGACATTACAGTATTTCTTTAAATGCTTTTCCGTTTTGGTGTTACAGATATAGGCAAAACAATGAAAACTAAGGTGAATGCTGCCCAAACCCTACCCCTAGCCTCACATGGTGGTACCAGTGGTCTGTTGGAGGTGAAATACACATCCAAAATCAGATCTCTTTACAAGTGTGATAGATCACAGAATGCACATTTCACAACATGAATAGCGAAACGAATCAGATGGCTGAACTTTATGTGTGTTACACTGCAAATAAAATGCCACTAGATTTCTACTACACCCTGCCACGGATGATTTCTCTCTATTTTGATGATCTGAGCTCACTATTTATGACTATGCAGCTTTATCCATGTGTTGAATATTTCTTTTTGCTCTTGCCACTCATTACTGCTGATAAGGTGACGGTTCAATTAATTAAAATGTTGATAAAATACAGAAATTGTGTATTAAAAATTGAGGAGATAATGTTACAGCACTGAGGTTCATGAGGATTAGTGAACTACATGTATACATGCCGACAAGGTCCCAGATTAGTTTTTCAGTTTCTTTCACAGGGACCTTATTCCAGTTCTAAAGATGAAACCTCTCCAGTTCTTCAACCTGGGAGGAAGAAAAGAGAAGCAACTCAGGCCTGCAGCAAAACACTGATGTCATCAATAGCAAGGGAAAACTCACAGGGGAGGAGAGGAAATGGAGGAGGGGGCCCTGGATATGCATGACACGTAAAGCCAAATCGTTCAAGTGCTTGTACGTCACAGCTTTGGACTGCTGAGACTGCGTCATCAAGCTTCTTTATTGGCTTTGACACTTTGCAGTGAAATTACTTTTTGTCAGTGCATCCGTCTGTCTGTCACATTCATCATTGCCACGTGACTCCATAACAGTTGGTTCAACTAGTGAAATCAGTTCAAACAGATTAAGAGGCAACAAAATAAAATCAAAGCTGTTAGCTGGATTTCAGATTAAATGCTCTCTGCATGTGTTTAATGTCTCTACCGTAGAGTCAAGACATAAAGGCTGCAGTCCGACTGTTAAAATGTATCCCATAACCTACAGTTTCTTCATTACTGCCCCAAACACACTGAAACCACTGCCAACTGTAGCAACATGAATGAATATCTTCTTCTTCTTTTGCCAATTATTGGTTTTGATTTGGACACATATGATAATATTTAATTGATTTCTCTGTTACATGTAAGAATGTAACAGACTTGCTTTTCAGGACGGTTCAGTAAGGGCTTATAATGGTCCGAGAAGCCAGATAAAGATATGTGAAGCTTCCTTTGAGTAAGCAGGTGGAAATTCAAACATTCTTTCTCCTTTTCTTTTTTTTTCCACTCATGCAGCTTTTGAGTGTCATGGCCCAAAATGTCATCTGTTACCTCCATCAGAAACACGGGACTGACTGCGTGACCGACGCCTTAGTAATGTCTCATCATCATCACCACCATCACTATCTGACTCATTCGGCCTCTACACCCACCTTCGCTTTCACACACACACGCACGCACATGCACATGGTGTAACCCCTCCCTTCTCCGCTGCTGCTAAACTGTATAAATAACCTCTGTCGGAGTTTGGAAAGCAGGTACAACGACCCGGAGAGTAAAAATAACGCATCGAAGAGGAGAGAGCGTAAACCTTCTGCTGCTGTAAGACATCACCTGTGGCTACGACTTCTACCTACAACCTCCCAAGTCTTCTAAAAGTAAGTCTCCATCTCCTCACACTCATTAACGGCCAGTGGTTTAACGTTCTTTTGCGTTTTTATATGCGCGTAAAATCGGAGCAAAACTTTGCAAAGAAAAACCTTCTGCTATTCAGAGTCCCACCGCTTTGTTGAGGTGGGAGCGCGTTCAGTACCAAGGACAGCGCAGCGCAGGTTTAGCGCACAGGTCGGTACCTCAGACTTGTATCTATTATTCTGCCCACGCAATTAGCCAGAAAGCAACTACAGAAATACAATAAATACGTTAGTAAATACATAAATAAGGTGCAAGTATGATTGGATCACGATTTGAATTGGATACTAGCGGACAGCTATCTTATGTGCAGACAGTACTGAGCCAGGGTGCAGACTGCGGGCGAAGGCGCAGAGTAGAGGCTTCTGCCGCAGCTACACCTGCTTCCAGAAGAGGACCAATTCTGCAACTGTTAAAACTTAAGCAACGCGCGCAGTAGTTGTAACTGGTGAAGGCCACATCCAAATAACCATGTTCTTTTCTGTACTAGTTTTAGCTGTTGCAAAATTCAAGAGGACAAAAAATAGCTTCCATAATTAATACATTTTAAAGAGCTAAGTATTCAACAAAGTATTTATTTTATTGTTGTTGTTCAGATTACATTTATATAGAGTATTTTAAAAGGCAGTTAGACTGTAGACGGATAGGCCATGTGTCAGTTTCACGGTTTTCTGTGGATGTAAATGTAAAATTTTAAGGACTTAAACAAAAAAAAGGGCTTCATGGTAAAATATTTTTCAAAATTTACTAACATGCTTCACTAAAAGAAATTTATATTAATTATACAACGTGGATTTAGTTTTTAGTTTAATTCCTAACCCCAGTATGAACATGTTGGGGCTCAGGAATACTAAGCTGAACTGAGACAATAATTCAATTGTGAAATGGACAAACTGAAGCATTTTAAAGGTCTCCACAAAGCAAGGCAATCAGATGAAGGGCAGAGGTTGTATTCATCTTCTTAAGTGATGAATACACTTAATTATGAAAAGTTTGCAATTATTTAATCTGTGCAGACCTGCTATGGAGCAACCAGGACTTGGGGAAAATGGGCATGGGGCTGCTTTGTTTGGCTGCTGATTCTAAGCAATAAATAACAGCAGGAGTAGTTATAAAAATGGCATCATCTGTTAATGAAATAATAGTCATAAGTCTAATACACCTATTCAATCAGTGTTATTGTTAATAATAATAATAATAATAATAATAATGACACTTTTTTGCAACTCCATCAAGCCCGCAGCTTCCTTGAAGATATGTGAAATCAGTTTCCTCCCCTACACTAAATCCATTTTCTTCATCTTCTTTCAGAAGATGACTTTGAGGTGGGGGCAGGGGGGAAAAAAAATCAATCACAGCCCAAAGCCCTTAAAAAAATGACAGCTACATATTGACTTGTTCAGCCGCTTCACACACCCCTGAGCAGATATTACCTTGGAAAACAGATGACATGAGAGGCACGCATCAGTGTTTTTGTCATTAGAAAGGAAAGGGAAGATGCTGTCACTAGGCTTTTTTTTAATTAGATTTCATTAATCCATTTATTTTAGAAGTGGTAAATGAAGTGGTTCCTATGTAATTCTTTTTACTCTACTTGAGAACTCAAAGCATTTCATTGAACATGCCTAAGTGTTCTCACACACATTCACACTTCAATGAACATATCAGGTGCAACTCAGGGTTCAATATTTTGTCGAAAGATGCTTTGGCACAATGACTGGAGCAGCCAGGGATCTAACCAATAACCTTCCAATTAGTAGATGACCTGCTCTCCACCCTGGCCTTCAGCCACCCCAGAAAAGATTCAGATTTCTGATTGAGATTTAAGATTTCTAAAGTGTCTTTGGATGCATGCATTTAATCTTTTCCCCCCTCATTTTTCATGTTACAGATGGTTGTGATGCTGAAGCCTTGGGCAGTGCTGGTGGTCTTAGTGCTGTGTGTTCTGGTCTGTCTGGGAACACTGGCTGATGCCTACCCCCCCAAACCTGAGAACCCCGGTGAGGATGCTCCTCCTGAAGAGCTGGCCAAATATTACACTGCCCTGAGACACTACATCAATCTGATCACCAGGCAGAGGTTTGTTTTCACACACACACACACGCACACACACACGCACACACACACACACACACACACACACACACACACACACACACAAATGGCACAGATCTTCAGGTTTGTGAAGTCCACTTTTGTGTGAGCCTGTACGGAAAGGGAAGCCCCTTAAATAAATGCAGTCCCTCAAATTAGATTTAGATTTGCAAGCATCCAAAACTGATTTAACTGGAAGGGAAACTGAGATGGCCAAACAATTAAATTAAGCATTTTTCACCACAGTGTTCTCTGATTTAAATCTTGATACTGATATCAAATCATTTTCACAACAGCCACAAAAGGATACAGGACAATCTGCTTCATGGCCAATGAAATGGTGGCCATTCTTAGATTCATTCTGTTTAGTTTTCTTCCATCAAGGAATCTTGCAAAGCAAAGCAAGGCAGGAATATGAACATTTAATGGACCCGCACTAATAACCTTTGCACCGTCTCCAAACGTTGCCTTTATTGTTATGGAGGATCCTCGTGAAGGTATTTCTGATATATCATTCATAAATGGCCCTCAAAAAGTCCCCTCAAAATTTAAGACCCTGAGTCAGTCGTAGGTGTGAAGTTAAACGTGTCGGTGTGGAACTTGAGCCTTTTTCTGATTCTCTCCTGCTCAAGCCACTTTAGTCCAGACTTCATTGTGTTTCCTTGAGTCATTACAGCAAGCTGCTTCATACATAAGCCTGGGGCTCTGTCAACAGTGGATGTACACCCCATTCCTCCCCAACACTTCACACAATGACAGCTCCCTAGATTAGATTACCATCCACTCTCTGAAACCTCCAGGCCTCCAAATGAACGGGACCACAGCAATAAAATGGGCACAGATGGACCCAAGAAAGAAGTCCAAATTCAGTTAGCTGGGCCTGAGCTCAGGCCTGCTGCTCTCAGGTATAAAGATCAGCAGTGTGGAATTGTCAAGGGGTGTTTCTGTTTCATCATTTCAAGCAGTTGGATTCAGTGTTTTTTTTATTCATGAAAGTCAAATAGGCCATTGATATTTAAATACTAGCCTTAAATAAGGCTCCTAATGCTAGAGAAAGTTCATTAGTTCTGATGAAACTTTTTGTATTTCACTAGAAAGGTGCACAGATGGTGTGTGATAAATGACACCAGTGGTTATTTAATAGTTTGCCTCGGGCTGTGATGCTTGTCAAGTTTCTGAAAGTCAAAAGCCTTTGAATGTTCATAGCATTGTATAAGAAAACACTATTTTTTCAAGATTAAATTTAAAGAAATAAACTATTTTTAAATATGTAAAACCTCCACATAATGTCTATTATGTGTCACCTACCTTTTCCATACATTGACATTATTAGTACGCTGCTGTTGGTGGTTCCTCCACTCATGCCACGTTCATGAAGGTGAGAAGTGCGCAGTGCTTCGCACACCATCTGGGTGCTCGTGGGGTACATGTAGTAGGGCTATAAAAAAATCACAGTAATATCATGATATGTACTTTCTGGAAAATGAATTCAACTTAAAATGTGTGGAGGTGGAGCTGAGAGTCTGTATCCACAAAGGCACAAAAACAAATGAAAGGGAGCTTTAAATCACACGTGCTTTCTTGTGACATTACTATATAAATGTTGCAGTTATGCTCATAAGTTAATGTGCTTATGCAGTGATTTTAAACACAAAAGTCAATTTTCATTTTTCATTCTCAGTTATTCAAAACATTTCATGGATGGCTGTTTTGACACAAGAAAGATTGTAAAGATTTGCTTTATGTGACAACATTTCTTCCTTTTGTCATATTATATATATTTTTTCTTTCAAAATATCCGTTCAATTGATCAATTAAATAATAAATCAAACAAAGAATCAATAATTCGAAGGAACATTAGTTGCAGCCAATCCAGAGTAGTTCAAATAACCTCCTAACAATCTAATGCTATAATAAAAGACAGTTATGGAAGGCATGTTTCTGTACTCTATACTTTTTAAAAAAAAATTATTCCTCCTGAATTTAGTTGTTTTGTTCGTATAGCACCAATTCACAACAACAGTTGGCTCACGGTGCTTTAGATTTAAAGTAAGGCACCATAAAATTAGAACCTCAATGATCAGATATTCTGCCCATGAGCCCACTTAATTTTTGGAGGGCAGGACTACTGGAGTATGTTTAAAGCATAATATTATTACATTTACTTAAGTAAGAAATCCGAGCATTTCTTTCCCCACTGGAGAGAGCAAAGCACAATAAGACTAATGGCTGAAGCAAAAAGAAAGAAATATTAGATGGTGAGAGAGATGGTGGAAAGAGCGCTGGGTGCAGCCAGACCATTATCAGCAGGGAAAACATTTTACATCCTGATATGTTGCCAGCTGTGTAACAGTTGAAACAGAACGTGTGCACTTCTTGATTGCTTCCCTGCAGGGCAATACACACTGAGGAAGTAACGGAGCATAAGATTGGGTGCTGAGGTCATAGGGGAGGTGGAACAGGTGTTTGATGGGAAAACAGAAGAACTGCAGCTCACTCTGCGGGACCTCAGTTGATTGTTTCACACATAAACACACACACACACACACACGCACACACACTACCGAGTAAATTTTCAGTTAAACAGCTCTGTGATTTTACATTTGCGGACTCTCTTGGGACCCTGGTTTCCCATCAAGGGAATGATATAACCCACACTTGGAAATGACACCCTCACACACACATTAAAACCAACGCACACTCTTGAATTTGAATGTGACTGTGGCGTTAAAGCATTAACAGCAAACAAAGGGGAACAGCTGAAGCGTTATATTGGAAAGGCAGAGGTAAGAGAAGAGAGAGGCAACAGATTGACACACAGGTGTCAAGCATCGGAGCCAAAAATCCTAAAGCGATGTTGTTGCTGCGGGAGAAAGAAATGTGGTACGAAGTAGTCACTGATTTGAAACAGGCTGTTGCTCTCACACTGGCAATGATGTTCAAAGGAAGGACTGAACTACAGATACAAAATTGCTTTTACTACTAAAGATTAACACAAGGTGTTCCACAGTGAGAGCATGACAAACACATCTCAAGAAGGCAAATAGGGAACCAAACATGATACAAACACGCATGGAAATACAATATATAAAGCAAAAAGCATTTGTACTATGGAAACAAGCTTGAAAGACAATATTTGTTGTGGCCACCTTTATTCTTCACAGCCTGAACTCTCTGAGGCAGCTTGCTGTAATTTCTTTAAGTAGTCTGCAGGCTTCTTGAAGGACATTTAAAGTGGCAAGATACTTACTTAACTTAAACTTAATTTAAAGTCCGATTAGATGAAGGGTTACTCATCACTGATATATCGGCCTGGATGTGGCATCTTCATGTATCCATGATTTGATTTGATTTTGTTTGACTGAGCCTTCCTCTCAAACATCGCAATTCTAGTTTGTAATGGCACTGATTCACAGTCTTCAGTCCTGTTTGTCATAGTTTAGGAACATGTGATTAGAATTTGATCGACAATGCAGCACGCCTGGAAAGGATCAGATTGACACTAGCTTTATTTTTCAGCACAGCAACGATCTCAAACACAGTGCAGTAAAAGCACTAAAGTGGGTGGCTGTAGCTCAGGAGGTAGAGCTGGTCACCCACTGATCGGAAGGTCGGTGGTTCGATTCCTGGCTACTCCAGGCTGCATGCCAATGTATCCTTGGGCAAGATACTTAACCCCGAGTTGCTCTCCGACGCAAGCGTTGGAGTGTGAATGTTAGCTAATTAAAAGCACTTAGCTTAGTTACATATGGAAGTGCTTGTGTGAATGGGGTAAATGTAAACATGTTGTGTAAGCGCTTTAAGTGCTCGGACAGAGTAGAAAAGCGCTATATAAGAACTAGTTCCATTTACATACTGTTAACTTACAATTGTAGGCAGAAATTTACATCCGCTCATCATGGGCTTCAATGGTAATATTAGGCTTTCAAAGATTTATATATTTATTACAGAACTA
>VUQK01027291.1:8230-26246 GCA_015106715.1 Bujurquina vittata | reverse complement strand
AGTAGACAAGTATTTGGTATTTGAACAAAAGCTTGTCAAATGAAAACTATTGGAAACATTAAACATATTGGAAAAATAATTTCACCTTAATGTGGCACCAACTTTCCAAGTACAAAATGAATTGAATTGAATTAAATTGAATTAAACTTTATTGATCCCTTGGGGAAGGTCTCGTCCGGGAAATTAAGGTTCCAGAACACTCATCATGGAGACAAGTGATCTGCGGCGTTGCAGCCTCACTGAGAAGCGCTCATTGTAACATGTATTATTTGGATGTGGTGGCAAAATAAACACACCGTAATTTTCAGCGAAAATTTTGGAGCTGTTTTACAATTGTGAGAAAAAACTTAAATTGTCCCAAAAAAGAAAATCCTAAGCCTTGTGACCTGTATGAACTTTGAATCATGTTTTTCAATAAAGTATGCCCAAAAGCTAGTGTCCAGTTTGGCCTGGGTTTGTGCACTTTTCAGGATGCTGTAACTTTAAAATGAATGGGCAAAAGACTGGTACATCTGATATCGGTCTCTCGTGATAAAGAAAGGGCTGAGTGTAAATGCAAAGCTGTTGATTTACTGGTTGATCGCCAACCCTGCCCTAACTCATGGGCACAACCTTTGGGTAGTGACTGAAAGGACAAGATCACGGATACAAGCGGTGGAAATGAGTTTCCTCTGAAGGGTTGCTGGCCTCTCCCTTAGGTGAGGAGTGCAGTCATTCAAAACGGGATAAGAGTGCAGCTGCTACTCCTCCACATCAAAAGGAGCCAGTTAAGGTGGTTCAGGATGTTTCTGGCGCCTCTTGGATGAGGTGTTCTGGGCATGTCCTACCAGGAGGAGGCCCTGTGGCAGCCCCCGGACACACTGGAGCAATTATATATCTCTGCTGGCCTGAGAATGCTTTGGTGTGACCCCGGCTAAGCTCAAGGAGGTGTTTAGGGAGAGGAAGGTCTGCGTTTCCCTACATTGGCTGCTGCCCTGCAACCTGACCCTATATGGATGGATGGATGGATGGATGGACTCTTATCTTTGAACGTATTAATAAAAGTCAACATCAACATCAATTTCTTGAAAAATGCATATTTGAATTGTCTTGGCTTTAAAATGATTGGTACTTACACATTTTGATTTACTTTTGTATGGTACTGTATATATATATATATTTATAAAACATACTATAAAAATTTAATTGTGCCATTGTATTTTGAATTTGTAATCATTATTTCTTGAACACAAGTCTTCATAGTTTTCTTTCACATAGACAGTTTTGCTGTCAATCGCAGACCAGCCAGTTCTGGCAGTCCCTCGGGAATTCCAGTCAATATGCATGGTGCTTGGCTGTAAGCACAAGTCCAACTAAAGGACTAGCAATATTTGCTGACTTCCTCACACACAACTCTCAAACATCAATAGCAACTGCTCTATCCCCTTTGTCGCTTTGGAGGGCAACACAAACGGAATAAACAGAGCACCATCAAACTCCAGCTCCTCAGTACACTCCAGGCCAGAAGATTTGGCTCTCCACTCAAAATATTTAACACCAAACTGAGTCCAAGAAATTACTGTGCAACATGATACTCATGTTCCTAGATGGTTGGTACCCTTTGTAAACTTTGGCTGTATTTATTTGAAGTTCAGGCTGCTAATTCTATGATAATATATGCTAATGATATGCAGTCTGTTATGCAGTATGCCTGCTATACCTATTTGATCATTATTGACTGAAATCGAAAATGTGGGAGTTTCCCAAATCTAGGAACTGGCCCAGATCTGTGAACAGCTGGTAGGAGCTACACAGATCGCTAAAGACTTCGAGTATTTTGCAATCTGGGACTTCAAGTCAGCAGATCCAGTGAGAAATTAGCTTCTAGTAATTCCCTGTAACTACCTTGTTACCAGACTTTAATGCATATTCAGAGTGTAGAGGCAGACTAGGATTTGATTGATGTAAAAATGGTCAAAGTACTCGCTTTATCATACTAAAGAAATTATGAAATGTGAATAAGCAGAATAAATGTGTACGAATGCTTCTGTCTCCAAAGCCCAGTCACAGTAAATAAAGAGGGACGCTTCTCTGCAGCAGTCTCTTACCTCTGTCAGCACTGACTGGAGAATTGATTATCTTATGTAAAACTATTACTAATGCACTCAAATAATACTCATTACAAGTAAGAGTTTGGCATTCAAAAACTACTAAAGTATGCATGTATTATCAGCAATGTTTCAAATCCTGATGACACACAAGTTTATCTCCACCCATCTCCCACAATCACTCTTCACTATTTGCATGAAATCAAAACCTGGTTGTCATTTAATCTACTCAAGCTCAACATCGATAAAACAGAGGGCTTGATTGTGGCCCCCAAATTCCTATTCCATTAGTTTGGAGTTCTACTCTGACATACCAAACCCTCCACCCAGATCCCCCCCTCTGGAACTGTCTCCCTTCTGAGCTTTGTAACACCATCACTGGACTCTTTTAAGAAGCTTTTGAAAAGGCCTTTAATCTCTAGTTTATTCATTTATTTTGTTTATTTACTTTTGTTTACTTGCACTCTTGTACGGCTTGCGCCGAGTTTCTTGGAAGGTGCTTTATAAGACTCTAAGTCCTGATGTGAAGTCATTTAGTTCATCTTCATACGGTCCAATTTGATTTAAAAATGGGCCAAATCAGTAAAAACAACTCCTTTTTATTGAAAAATAGTGAATCGCTTCACAACAATTTTCACACTTTTTAAAGAACAAAATGTCTGCAGTAAAACTTCAGGAATATTTTTATCATTCCAGGTTTTCCAACATTATGGAGAATTTTTTTATTTCCTTGCAGGGGTGATTTTATAATAATGTAAGAGTGTCATGGTCCTGGGCCTTGTTATCATTGATATTATTCTCTTCCCTATGGTCTATATGTTTTGAGTTCTATTCCTAGTCATTCTAAGTAGTTTCCCCACGTCCCCGTGTTCCAGCGCCTGGTTTAGCTATCTTTGATTCCCTCAGTGTGCCTGCCTGCCTCATGTGTTCAGGTTAACTTCCTTTGTTTCCTTCCCAGCTGTTTCCCATTGCCTTGTTACAGGTGTGTATATATTGTGAGCTTTCCTGTGTCCTTTGTCGTTTTTCTGTCTCTGTTGTCCTTTTTCCTGTCTGAGTTATTTTCCAGAATTTTAGTGGTCTGTTCCGCTGGCCTTGTCCAGCTTTGCTGTTCTCTGAGGTGTTTTCAGTTTCAACCCTGTCCCACGAGTCCTGCATTGGGTCCCTGACCCACAGCCACAGTAGTACATAACGGTACATTGCAATCGCTATAGAGCCCGCGGACTCCAAGGAATGAGGATCACTGAGCTGAAAAATTACCCTCAGTGGATCAGAAATGCTACACATGAGCACAGAAGACTGATCTCCTGCTTGTCCAGGCTCCTCATGCTCCAACACTGCATCTTTGACTCATTCAGTTATAATGTTTCAAAAAGATTTTCAGTTCAAACTGTTTAACATAGGTCGCCCTGTCCAGGGGAGGGACTCTTTCCTCCGAGCCAGAGTCACATCTCCTAAGCTCCAACCAGTCATCTCTCCACTGCCATCTCCTCAACTCCACCTGCTTCCAAGTTAGAGAATATTGACAACAATTCACAATGTGTTTTCAAGCCAGCAGATCCAAGATGGTGGCACGCACAGACGCAGCAGCTCACGGCTCTTCCTTTTGGTGCTCTTTATTGCACCCTTTGTGTTTTTTATTTGTCAGTTTTTGTGCATTCATCTCCTTTTTTCTCCAATCTCATTGTACATTCTGTATAATGACAATAACGGCATTCTGTTCCATTCTATTCTATCTGCATTGTCCACGCCGCTGGCCCCCCAGTTGGCCTCCTGAACAGCTTAGTTTCCTTTGCTGGCCATGCGGTCAGCCCCCTGATCTGCTTAGTTAATGAATCATGTCTTTTTCCATAACAGTAAGTGGCACAGTAATCAAGTGTACTTTCAGATATTCTTCTATGATTGCAAATCATTCATCATATTAAAAGATGAAATGAGTTTCATAGACCTGCTAAACAGTGAGGCCTATAAACCTCATTAGACTTCTTTTAACATATACAGTTTGTCATGAATGTGAGCTTCCAGCGTATGGAAAATGCATCATGGATTTGCCCCACGGGAATGTCCTGGTGTCTCCTAAGACCATGTAATTATTGTAGAGTCTTTACCTTAAAATATAATGTGTCTTCTCTACTTTTCAGATTAAACTCCAAAATGTCCTTTTTGTTAGAGTGTTTAGTTACCACGTTAACCTAGTTATGCTGCTGCAGGCTCAGGCTGCTGGCTCGACTTCTGATGAATCTGAGGGAAGTCTCTTTCTGTTAAAAGGGAGTTCCTTCTTTCCACCACTGCAAAGTGCTTTCTCATATAGGACTATCTGATCCCTGGAATTCTCTCGCTACCAACAACACGCCCACAACCCACACAGGAGCATCAAGAACATACAAACTCAGCTCAGAAAGGACCCAGCAGACCAGGAGGTTTGAACCAGAAGCCTTCTGTGAGCCAACAGTGATAACCAGTAAACCACTTACTCTGAAATAGTTACATTATCAGTCGCCAATATAAAAAAACGACCAGCAGATGGCAGTAAAGTCACACACCTCTGTGTGTCAGGATTCGTGTGATTTGCTTCAGCACACCATTGCCATGGCAGCGTGTTAAAAAACCATGGGCGAGTAAGTTGTTTTCGTCTCTGTCATCCTTTTAAAGGTTTGTGCAATATCACCCTGAACTCAGCCACTACATTAATACACATTTACAGCGATGTTAAATTTAAATTCACTTATGGATATATCAGTTACTGTAAACGGTCATTCATTTCTCTTTTTCTGTCTGCTTGTCATGTACTTACAGATATTCATGGCAACACCAGCGAAGCAGACAGTTACTGTCAAGCTGCCACAATGTACTGTGAAAGGGAAAGCTATCAACATGTAATTATATTATTATGCCTTTAACTAATAATAAATGTAATACAAAACACATAAAATAATTAGAATGTCCTGATGATGTAATAATTTTAGGCGGATGAGGGAATGTGGGCAACTATGGCTTGTTCATCCTGAAAGTCTTGGATGTGGCTTAGGTGAGTCAATGCAGGCCAAATCAGGCTCATCAACACAAAACCTGGGAAACTAGTTTTCTGGCAAGATGCACATGATACTAAAAACTACAGATGTATAGTTTCTTTATGCCAGAAAAGATAAGCAAAGAAGAGTGCAGCAGCATGGCACAGCCAATGGCCAGAGTTCAGCTGAATATTGCCTCTCACACTGGAAAACTGTCAAAATGAGCTCTCAGAAATAAAGCCACATCTGGATCTAAGAGATGTCATTACATGCTAAAGTGCTCAGTTGAGCTTAATGACCATAATTTCTCTAGGTAGATGGTCATTGGTATAATTTCTACATTTCAAATAAAGATAGCACAGAATTATGCTTCACATTCAGTATAATGCTTTACCTTTTCACTTAATTTTCCCGTGTAATGACTTTAAATGTTACAAGAGTTGTGGAAAACATCAGCACTAACGTCAGCAGACCCCGTCTGAATGCCAACAAACAAAATGTGTCTTTAGAGAGACTTGGTAGGTGGGTCATTAGGGACATACAGTATGTTAATGAGCCATGATAAGTGCAAGACTGATGGTTGAGTGGAGGGTATGAGCTGAAGCTTTATGTTTGTTTTTTTCATTCTGGACCTTCACAGAAGTCATTCACTGTGTGAGTCTGGATCTGTCTCGCTGTGTGGAAATGTTGCTGTGCTTCGTGTTTTTAGTACAAAGCTGTGAGCACAGAAAAGGTTTGTGCACAACATCCCAAGTTTTTCCTATCCAGATGTGCTTTTACTGCACTGGCGTAGTGTTTGGGATCATTGCCGTGCTGCAAACTGAAGTTGTTGCCAATCAGGTGCTTTCCAGATCACAATCTGATGGCACTTTTCTGCGTTCATAAATCCATTTTTTTTGACAAGAAAATGTTGAACCACAGACCCAAACCATGACAGCGTTTTTGCCGATTCTCTCTTGGCCTCCTCCATACATATCGATGGTGATTTGAACCAAAAATGTAAAATTCATCACTCCACTGATTTTCAGTCCAGTTCTTGAGTAATGTGGTACACCTCAGTGTCCCTTCTTTAAAAACGGCTTCTCGATCACCACCCTTCTACTGAGACTATTTCTGATGAGGCTTCAGTGGGTTAGCTGGTCTCTCAGGTCCTGTGTCAGACTTTTTCCTGTTTATTAAGGACAGGACTTTTAGATACTGTTCATCAGCTGGGATTGCTGAGATATGTCACTTTTCAGCTCTTTGGGAATAAACTGTTGGTGTAAAAATACTATTTTATGCCCATCAAACGGTGTTATCTTTGGCATTTGTCAAAGATTTGACCAAAGAAATGGGACCGAATTGTGTTTTTTGTGACAGGCTGTTGGTAAAAGAGTGCCTTAAGATGCCATTTAAAACTAGTTCTTTGCTAAGTTGTCTGTTATAAATAGACACTGTTTCATCCCTAGAGTTGGGTGCTTTTCCTTTCACATCTCCTTCTTCTCTATCATGCACGCTACACACCGACTTGCAAGTGGGAACTGATGAGTCCAAAAACGATTCCTTGTCAGTTCACTGCAAAGTTTAATATAACAATTCTTTTATCATTGAAGTCAAAATCAGTTGAAATTTTTGGCCATATGTTTCCATCAGCCCTTCAATTTATTAATAATGAAAGGCTGATTATTGAATACAGAATCCATAACTTGCCCTCAGTTTGCCGGTCGGATAAATGTAGGCTGTAGTACTGAACAGTATTATTCTAAGCCAGCTGTATATATAGTCATCCAATCATATTATTGTATGGTCTTTACCTATAATACAATGCACCTTGAGGTGAGTCATGTTGTGATGTGGCGCTATGTAAATATAACTCAACTGAATTCAATTCCTTTGAACTATATACAGTTCATATGATTCATTAAACCTTGTAGAAAATACATTTTTATGCAACAGCTGCTTAAGTCGAAAAGAAAAGAAAAACTTTTCACAGTTGTTTGAGACTGCAGCGCCATAATCTGCAGGAACTCTGTTGAAGTGGCTCATTGTGCGCTCGGCAGCAGTGTAGCTTTAAGAAGGAGGTGGGCAGCGCTCCGATGACGCATGAATAATCCTGAAAAGATGCTTCTAAACTCCAGGCCGGAGCCAGCGTGTGTGATGGCTGTTGACTGAGCTGGAAGAATTTCCGAGCCTGCCAGGATCAACTGTTGAGAAAATAGTTTGAACAGGTTTAGGAGCTTTGGAAGAGACTCTCAATGCAGAATAAAACACACCCATTTTGGCAGATTCGCTTCTCCAAAAGACAAATACAGTTATTTACTATTAAGGCATTTTCTAACGACAGAGTGCTTTCTGTTTGCAGCTATATGTGCGCTGCCGAGAGCCAACTTGGGAGAAGAAACATTTGAAGAATATTTCTCCAAAAGTCTTTTGTACTTTGTCTTGAGGTGGGACTTTGGAAGTGCTACCATGCCATATTTGATATCAGTGTGTGTCTGCTTTTTGATAGTCCTCAGCCCAGTTATGACAAACATCATCACCGAAGACATAGATGTTTTGGTATTTTTGCCACAAAATAACTCTCATCTTTTTTCATATGCACGAGTGGCACCGGCGATCCGTTACGCACAGAAGAGGCTGAAGGCAGACGGGGGGCCGTCCTCTGGATTCAACTTCAACATCCAGTTTGAAAACTCCGACTGCTTCTATGATGCTGTCTTTACATTAGCGGACCTGTCTTGCGGACAGAAGCCGGATTTGATCCTGGGTCCTGTGTGCGAGTACGAGGCTGCGGCTGTGGTGAGGCTGGCGTCCCACTGGAACATCCCGGTGGTCTCAGCAGGTGCCCTGGCCGCCGGCTTTGAGAACAAGAACAAAGAATACTCGCACCTGACTCGCATTGCCCCGTCCTACGTGAAGATGGCAGAGACTTTCACGGCAATATTTGAGCACTTCACCTGGAAGAGCGCACTGCTGGTCTACGAGGACGACAGGGAGCAGCGGAACTGTTACTTCACTTTAGAAGGAGTGTATCTCCTGATGACCAACTATGATATCAAAACGCTCACGTTAACCGAAGAAAAGCCCATGAACTTTGACGAGCTCTTCCGAATAATGGATGGCACGGAAGGTAAAACAGCTTTCCTTGCTCTCTTTAGAACATGCTTTAAAATAATTAACCCTGACAGTCCTTTAACAAGTCTTCACTTCACTTCACTTCAAGCTGTACATTAACAATTATCAGTCTGTGAAAACTCCAAGTTTAACCCATTCAGAGCTTCAGGAGAACTCTTTTAATCTCTGAGTCCTTGCTGTGCTTCTTCTCTTCCATATAGCAACTTTACAAAACAGTTTTCCAGGAAAACTGAGAGCATTTGCATTATTACCAAAATCAAAGAGGCGCTTACTTGGAAATTTATTAAGGCGCAGTGATGACATGCTATATTCATGAAGGTAAATTATTTAGTTGGTTGTCAGAATAGTTTTGAATTAATATTCTCTCAGCTGGCAGTTCATTGACTCAACTGAACACTGTCATCTTACTACACCATTGACAAAAGGCAGTCTCTGAGAGTAAGATACAGCACCATTTTGTTATATTTGATTATTTTGTTTATTGCTATCCAAAACTACCTGTGGGCTAAAATAAATACCTGTGCTAAATCATTAATTAATTGTAACTAATCACATTTTTTTATTTTTTTGGAAACCTGAGCTCAATTTCACTGCCAGACCTGCTGAATCACAAATTGTCTGACAAAGTGGAGCGGGCTAAAAGATCTCAAAAAGCGGTACATCACAAACTCGAGAACAGATGCGAAACAACGTCATTGACATCTATCCGTCTGGAAAGGGTTACAAAGCCATTTCTAAGCTTTGGGATCCTTTCCTGACCTCAATAAAGAGCCATTATTCACAAATAGAGAACAGTGGGGAATGGCCAACCTACCAAAATCACTCCTAGAGTGCATTGATGACTCATCCAGGTGGTCCCAAAAGGAGCAAGAACAACATCTGAAGAACTGCAGGCCTCACGTATCCCAGTTAAGGTCAGAGTTTATGATTCAATAATAAGAGACTGGGCCAAAATGGCTTCCATGGATGAATTCCAAGGAGAGACACTCCTGACCAAAAAGAGCACAAAGGTTCAACTCACACTTGCCAAAAAAAATCTCTTGATAATTCCCAAGCCTTTTCGAAAAATACTGTGGACTGCTGAGACAAAAGTTACATTTTTCCCCTTAATAAATGAAATCATCATTTAAAAACTGCATGTTGTATTACCTTAGGTTATCGCTAATATTAAAATCTGTTGAATCTGAAACAAGACAAATATGCAACAAAAGAAACAAACCTAAGAAATCAAGAAGGGGGCAAATGTTTTTTCACGGTGCTGTATCTATGAGCAGTCCAATCAGAATCCCTGTCTTACAAAAATTTTGAAGCAGTTGAATAAACACTAGCGTCTCCTCAGTTACAGTGCTACTCTGCTACATGTGGTGTCATTAGTTATGGCTTTCAAAAAATAAATATGTACTAAGGCAATGCTTAATTTTTCAGTCCCATTTTTGTTAAGATCCAAATAAACATTCCTCATGTAGCAGCAGCTCTAACACTGGTGATAGGCATGTGTGTATTTATTTGTGCTCACCCCACCCACTCCTCCACTGCTTAGACAGACTTACATAACGTCCTGCATGCTGTTTGCGTGGACCATCATCTCATGTCTACAGGCTGCAGAGATGGTTTAGTTACTTTGGAGACTTTGGCAGCGATAAGGCGAGTGAGCTAAATGAGATGGCTCCTCTCTGTATGTGACCTGAAACTGTGAGTGATCAGTCCTGTCAGTGTCCTATACTGCATATTATCATTAGAGAAGGCAGCCTCTCAGACAGGCTAACGAAATAAAAAATATTAATAAATATCTTCATTTAAATCTTAAATTGTTCTTGGACAGAAAATAAGATGGCTTAAACTGTTCGTGAGCTTTTTAATTAGAATCCCTGAAAAGGCACTCTGAAAATTAGTATATTACTAGTATATTCTTTTTTGTCACTATTTATGGCTGGCTCTTTATCCACTGCATCTGAACCCCTGCTTCTGTCCAGGGACATTTCCAACTTACCTCCACACGGATCACCTAATATGTGGCATTTGACTGAAATTTCTTACACAATTCCTTTGTTTGCTCTGCTCACCACTGTATCACACAACTGTGTCTACAAGTATTTCGGTATACCATGGACCCATTAAAATCAAAAACTGCACCGAGAAAGGTCAAAATAAGCCAACACCACCATTATTTCAGTATTGGAGTTGACTTATCTCGGGGAATTTAAGCTTATATCTGACTGTAAGAAGAGAGAGAGACTGGAGATGCGGGTAAACAAAGCAGAGCAATGACAGGCTGCCCAGCAATCAAGCCAGGGACTCACACAGTGGTATCCACTCTAAGCCCTATAGGCTCACAACAAGGATGTTCCTTTTTCAGGGAAGAAAGCAAAAGCAAACGCTCATTTCAAATGTTTCCCTTTTAACATGGCATTATAAAACATAAATGATCATATGTCTGTTATGTCACAGCTAAAGCTAATAAGCAAATTAAACTGGCTGGTTTAAAAACAATGATAAGCAGCTTTTTTGGCAGCAGTACTGTGGTCATGACAACCCCTGAGGAAAGAACACCATATCACAGTATTGCCTGTCCCTGTTGTATAAATTTGCATATAATATACATATTAAATGGTGACCAGCCACTAAGTGCACTTGATAGCATGAAATTAGTATTCCTACCATGTCAGGTGATTAACTGAGAGATTTTATGGGATTCAACAACAGAGCAGTATATGAGGGCCCTTATTTGTTTCACTCCTTCAGCACATTTTACTGGGCTCCAGCCCCCCCCGCGACCCTAAACAGGATAAGCTGAAATGAATGGATGGATGGATGTTGCTTACAAAAGATATTATTTACCCATTTCAGAACAACAGGATTTCATGTTTAATGATGATTTGGCAGTGCTCAACATTTCTCAAATTAATCATGCTGACAGCTTTTACCACCCTGACACTCATATACAGAATATTCTATAGTAAATTCAGTTCAGTGTTATGTATTTAGCGCCAAAGCGCAACAAAGCCACCTCAAGAATCTGTATATTGTAACAACAATCAGATGATCCCATGAGCAAGAGCTTGGTGACAAACATCCTTTTGAAGAAACCTCTGGCAGAACCAGGCACAGGGAGGGGGAGCCATGTGCAGTGAGCGGTCGTGTGTGAGAGGAGAGCCACAGTTAACATTTTGATTGATGCACAATTGCGGTAGCAACCTAGGCTTATTATAACACCACCAAAGGAGGGTTCAGGGTCATCTGATCCAGCTCTAATTTTAATCCCGTTCTACCCTTAACACCATGTCTTTAAGACATTCTTGCAGTTTAACTAATTGGTGTGTCTGGCTTCATGGATAGATAAAGCTGGTTATCGTCTGCATAGCAATGAAAATATATGATATGCCCTAATAAGACTGACTAAGGGAAGCATGTATAATGTAAATAGAATTGGCCGTAGTATGTGGACCTCTATAATTAACCTTTGTACGTGAAGAATACTCCCCGTTTACATGAACAAACTGGAGTCTGTTAGATAAATATGATTCTAATGACTCTAATCTCTGTATTCAAATAATAGCTAACATTAGTAATTAACCTTTACTAATCTTTTTGCACTGTGATAAATTCTGAGACCTGACTCAAACTGAAAACATTCCTCTGTAGATGGTCAGTTAGCTGTTTTAGAGGAAGTTTGGAGATTGGCCTATAATTAGCTAAGACAGCTGGGTCAAGTGATGAGTTTTTAAGTAATTGTTTAATTGCTGCCACCTTAAGGGCCTGTAGTACATAGCCCATTAATAGAGACAGATTGCTCATATTTAGTATTGGAACATTAATTAATTGCAGGCTGCTTTGAGCAGTCGTGTAGGAACGGGGTCTGATAGACACATTGATGGCTTGAAGGAATAACTACTGAAGTTAACTCAGAACGATCAATCAGGGACAAAGTGTTCAAATAAATATTAATGAAAGTAGCTGTACAGCGTGATATGTCTGTGAGATGGGGATGAATTTTTTTTCCTCTGGCTGCCGCTTCCTGAGCCTGCTTCTGCCAGGTGCTTGCTCATAGGGGGTTGTCTGACTGTTGGCGTTTTCTATGTATTATTATAGGGTCTTTACCTTATAATATGAAGGGTGGCTGATGTTGTGATTTGGCACTATGTAAATAAAATTGAACTGAATCTTTGATCGTGACCAGTGGTTTCCAGCTTGTTGCAAACCCTCTGTATTTGCATTCATGAAGCTGTCTCTTGATTGTAGAGTTTGACAATGATATGCCTATATCCATAAATGTTTCTTAACCATCAAAATGATTCTGTGGTCATGCACTGGTCTTCTGTGCTCTTCCAGGCCTTCTGGTGATCTAATGATGGCCTTCCTCACTTGTACATCTCTTTGGGCCTCACATTTAAAATTACACTGAAAATCTATATAATTCAACTTTATTCAAATCAAGTTGAATTATATAGCTAAATATATTGAATGAAGTTTAGGTTATTTAATAGGAAAAAAAAGTATGTTTTTCTCATAAATATATATTAATTAGCATGTAATTATGTCTTCCAACAAATCCATGTGAACCTTTATTAATCCATCAATATACATAGGAACGGGTGTTGGTTTGTGTAAGCTGCCATGTTTCCCCATCATATTTGAATACAGTGGCCAGGCAGGATATCTGCCTTCTGGCTTATCGTATTTTACGCATGGGACTAGAAATTGGCCACATATGTAAAACACCACAGGTGGAGGAGAAGAGAAGTCTATAACCTCTACAAACCTCATGTGGCCTTCAGCTCAAGGACAGTGCATAGAGAACTTCATGGGATGGGTTTCCATGGCCAAGCAGCTGCATCCTAACCCGAACCCAGAACTCAGTTGTCTATAATCTGGAATCTACAAAAATCTAGCGGTGAGAATTTTACGCACTTTAACTTTGAAGCTGAAAGCCTGCACTTCAGTCGCATTTTGATTGTTTGATTTAAAATCCACTGTGGTGGTGTACAGAGGCAGTATTACGAACTTGTTGCTTTGTCCAACAAATTATGGACCTAAAACTGTTTTTGTGCGTTGTTCCTTTTTCGTTTTTTTTTTTTTTGCAATAACACAAACCAGAAGATTAAAGATTAATGTAGAATTGATTAGTCATTTTTTAAAGAGCTCATAGTGCCAGATTATCTTGGAGTTCTTAGAGTTTTTAAAGGTAGAATGGACTTTTAGTTGTCCTCTCCGCTAATTTCCTGCAGAACTACTCCCCCAGTTTGGTTTCAGGGGACAGAAACCTTGTCTATTTTTAAAATTAAGCTTTAACTCTTCCTTTTGGATAAATCGTATATTTGGAGTTGAATCAGGTAACCCTGAACCTTCCCTTAGTTATACTGCCAATAAGCTCAGGCTGCTGGAGGACATCCCCTCATTTACTGAAAATGTCATGTGTTCATATGCTACAAACATTTGTCTAACTGGCTAAAATAAACTCACCTAATAATACACTAAATATACCCGTTTGCAAATACTACAAATATCTCATCAGTCAATCACAAGTTATGCAAATGTGGTCATGTGTTTGTGAAGTTCAAAAGGAGCATAAAGAAGACAGGTTAAGAAAGGTAATTTAAGTGACTTGGAACGTGGCATGCTTGTTGATGCCAGATAGGCTGGTCTGAGTATTTCAAAAACTGCTGATCTGCTGGGATTTTTCCACACAACCATCTCTGGGGTTCACTGAGGAATCTGAAAAAAAGAGGAAATATCCACTGAGCCTCAGTTCTATGTACAAATAAATACCTTGTTGATGTCAGAGGTCAGAAGAGAATAGCCATACTGCTTCAAGATGATGGGATGGCAACGGTACCTCAAATAACCACCTGTTCCAGCCAAGGTATGCAGAAGAGGATCTCTGAAGATACAATACTTTGAAGCACATGGGGAGCAGAAGACCCCACTGGGTGCTACTCCTGTCAGCTAAGAACAGAAAATTAACACTAGCTCAGCAATTGAGATGTTAAAAGGTTGCCTTCTTCGATGAATATTGATTTCTGTTTTGGGATTTGGAATATGTAAAAAGGGAACATGAGTAAACAACATGAACGCATGGATTCATTCTGCCTTGTATCAGTGGTTCAGGAGTTGGAGATGGAGGTGGAGTAATAGTGTGGAGGGATTTTTTCTTATCATACTATGGGCCCCTAATGGTTGCTGACCATATCCATCCCTTTATCTTCTGATGGTTGCTTACAGCCGGATATCGCGCCACTTCACAAAACTCAGATCGTCTCAAACTGGTTCCATGAACATGACGATGAGTTCACTGTCCTCAAGTGACCTGTCACCAGATTCCAGTCCAATAGAGCACCTTTGGGATGTGGTGGGATGGGAAATTTATGACCTGGCACTGGCAAGGCAAAAAGTGTATATTGAGTAGAATTAGAATGTTTAAAAAAAAAATCTGTGTAGAACTCCACAGAGGGTCGTGAAGGGCAAAGAAAAACCTAATCAGATCAATATTTGGTGCTGTTGTGCACATACCGTAAAGGTATGTAGCTAGACCAACTGTTTCCGTTCTCCCCGCTTAGTTAAGTTTAAGATCTGCTGGATAAAGCTCATATTTAATAGAGAGATTAAGACTGACATGAAATTTTTCCTCAAGCACTCACAGAATGTAAGAGATTGAGGCCATTGATATTGATTTCACAACAGATAACTTGTAAGACTTCATGTTGCACTTTAAAAATGCTCCATCTTGTCTCTACTCTAGAGCAGGTCTTGCTTCCTAAACTCTTGCATATAGCTGATGAAGACTGAAACATTATAAGTTAATAAGTATTTCTGCATTAAGGGAGACAATGTGCAGGAGCTGTATTAAGCAATAACTTAATATCTCAATGTTAATTATCCTCATCTTGAGTAACAGATAATGTGCTGTCATCTAAAATGGTGAAAGCCTTAGTGTCTTCCTTAGTTCTTATTGCTAATAACCATTACAGAAGACAGACAAAAGAGTCAAGAAGAGACTCAGAGCCAACATGTTCACATATTTTGTGACTTTGAAACCTGCTATGGTATCCTAGTACTAAACTGCTTCCTGTGTTTTCTAATCACTCAACGTACGTATGTTTCATCCATGTGCACAGTTAAGATAAAGTGTTCCTTTAAATCATAAACTTTATAACTCTATCTGCTACAAATACCTATTACAGTTCAACCATCCAACCTTTTTCTTTTCTGGTGTTGTTTCTATGTTCTCATCTAATTGAGTCTAAGGTTATCAATACCTGTAGGAGTGATGGTGATACCTGCAAAAATTGGCAAAAGATTAAACACTAGAAAGAGATTGAGTAGCTCATCCTGAGCACCATCTGTTCCTTTTCACGTGTTCAGGTTACTGTAGGCAACTATTAAAACGTCATCAGCCAACAGTTTCTCTCGATTAGGTCTGGCAAAAGCAGCCTGAGGCTGTGTTTTTGTAATTGCATTTCACATAGACCTGTGACTGGGATGCACAATGTGATGCAACAGATTAGAATCCATTTCGGGTAAACATAAGAGGGGCACGACAAGAAATTATTGAGAAATGCAGTTTCTCTATTTTGTAAAACATGACTATAGATATTTTGCACTAAACACTAAAACACTAAACCTAATTACATTTCTTAGCTAATGACTGGGTATGTATAATGCTGCAAAAATAATATAAATTAACTTAAGGTGGCTAGTGAGTACAAATTCCAGTAAAGTTGAGATGCTGTCTAAAGTGTAAATAAAATTAGAGCGTGATTTTATTCTCAATAGGACCTATCAGATGTTTAAACTGAGACCATTTCAATATTGTAGGGTCTTTACTTTACAATATAAAGTATCTTGAGGCGACTGCTTGTTGCGATTTTGTGCTATATAAATAAAACAAAAATATTAGCTCATTTTGAATTTGATGGCAGCAACATGTTTTAAAAAGTTAGGACAGGGCCGTTTTTACTGCTGTTAACATTTCATGCTGTTGTAATTGATTCAGATTGCAGTGTGTGGATAAGTATTGATGTGCTGAAATATGCCAGACCTTCCCTGAAAGACACATATACACTATACTGTACATAAACAATAGTAAAATGTAGAATAATATGGTATGGAAAGATGTGTATCATTAACATGTTTCTGATATGTTGAATAAAGCATTGAAAACAGATTTGGGGAGCAAATAATTCATGCCATATAACACTTTTTCTAAAAGACCTTAAATGATCAGCTTTTGTTCCTGGCTGTGGTCAGCTGTGCCCATTATAAGGTGACAATTCAGTTTCTAAATGATCTAAATATGCAGTATTTTATCTTTTAGTTATTTAAAATTCAATTTGATATGAAAATAAACTGGAAATTTAAGATGTATTTATGGTAAAAAAAAAAAAGTAGGTGAGTCTAATTTGAAAAATTTTTAATTTGTATTTTAAATACTCAGAAAATCACTTGAAAGCAGCAGTAAAGAAAGTCATGGGTGAAGCTGGAGCTAAATACAAGGCTAATATGTGGTGCAAACTAGACTATTGTGGTTATAGCCAAGTATTACCATTTTACACACATATGCTGTAATCATACTGTAGCAACCAAACACAGCCATAGCTGCCACCATAGATACAGTAACGCTGTGTCATAAAGGTAGTACTTCTAATCAGAACTGTATTCTACAGTATCTCAGCAGTAGGCAGTAACAGAGTTGGTGACCCAGCTCCTGTAGTTTTCTGTAATGGTGCAGACTTGAGCCTTCGCAAATACAGCGGACTCTCACTGTGGTCACATACAGTACGTACATACATACAGCTCTGTCTTTCTCCATGGCCCAGAGGAGATGCAACTGTCATTGTGGAGTTTTGTTTTGCAAGGTAAGGCAAATCCTACGGCGAGGTACACGAAATAGTCATCAGAAAATTCAAACTACTAGATTTGGGGGGCTAGAATATAGACTCTTATCACCTAATTGCTGCTATGATTCAAAAATCAGGCAGCTTATTTGGAATAAGCATTTTTTCCAGAGTTTAGGACTTGTCAATCAAATATTTACTCTATGACCACAAATGTCTTGATGCTGAGGTTCAAAGGTTAAGACAGGTCAGTACTGACAATAAACAGCATTCTATCGTGTAGTCATTCACACGGTTTTCAAGTTAATATTTATGCATTTTAACAGCTCTATCCAACTGAGACAGAGATATGTATGCTCCTCCTTGCTTTATTTTCCTTGTCCTGTTCACCTGTATGACAAAAGAATCAAACAACATTAATTCTTGTTTTTGAGAATTACATTAAAATTTGACTCTGCCCATTTTCATTTGCTCTAACTTTTCAAGCTTGCAGGCAACACGGGGTGCTTGAAATACAGTGTGGGCACTCAGTAAGTGCTCCATGTGCTACCCCATTCCTGAGTTAATTTGTAACTAGCATCAGTGCCCCAGCAAAAAGGAAAATCCAAAAGTTTTGAAATATTGCTGGCAAGTGCTGCTCCATGGAATGGCTTGTAGAGCATATACAGGGCCAGTAGTGTGTGTAGAGCCCAGTGTAATTAAAGGGTGCTATAGTGCTGGCAGTACTGAGGTGAAGTTTGTCCCACTGACTCAAGGGATATTTCAGGAGGTGTGTTTAAGTGACAGAGTTCTGAGGAATGTTCCAGCGAGACTCTGAATCTTCCTTATTAGAAGGGACTCTGGGGTTACTGTTTTTCAATTGCAACCCTTGTTTGTGCAGCTACGTGTTTGTTGGTTTATTTATTTTTAATCACTGGGACACCGGGGGGGGGGGGGGGGTTTTTTATTCAAGAAAAGAAAAAAATTTTTTTCATCC
>VUQK01027288.1:0-23221 GCA_015106715.1 Bujurquina vittata | reverse complement strand
TCCGACACTTTGCTCTGAGCTTGGTGATGGAAGGATGCAGCTGCCATGGAAACCCATTAATGTTCTTGAGCTGATCTGAAGGCCACATGAAGGTTGGAGGTCTGCAGTGACTGACTCTGCAGAAAGTTGGTGACCTCTGTGCACTATGACCCTCAGCATCCACTGACCCCGCTCTGTGATTTTACGTGGCCTACCACTTCAGGGCTGAGCTGCTGCCGTTCCCAATCACTTCCACTTTGTTCTAATCCCACTAACAGCTGACTGTGGAATATTTAGCAGTGAGGAAATTTCAGGACTGGACTTGTTGCACTGGTATCATCCTATCACGGTACCACGCTGGAACTCACTGAGCTCCTGAGAGCGACCCATTCTTTCACTGATGGTTGTAGAAGCAGTCTGCATGCTGAGGTGCTGCTTTATACACCTGTGGAAGGGACTGGAACACCTGGATTCAGTCATCTGGATGCTGAGGGAATACTTTTGGCAATATAGGGTAGTTAACGTTATATACCCAGTATTATGAAATATTCAAAATTAGATTGTTTGTTTTTTCCCCACACCTCAGAGGAAACTATGATCTCGTGGCCTTGGCAGTTAATGTAATGTTTGACGCTGGTTAAGGGTTTTTCTTTTCCACAGTGGAGACCATTCAATATTTTGAAAATGGCAATGGTAATAGATGTACTCTGTGTGTGTGTGTGTGCCAGCACCGTGGTGCGGTGCATGCTGCTCTCTTGCGTGACTTCCTGCCACACCTAAATCATGTCTGCAGTTACACCTGCGCTCTTCCTGCTGTGACTTGTTCAAACGTCCCAGAGAGTTAAACCCTCCATCAGCTCGGGCATACTTTGTGTTCTTTCGGGCGTTATTGAGCAACTTCTAATCTGTCATTCTGCTGCAGCAATAAATGACCTCAAACATAAAATATGTATGAACACTTGTGATGGAGCTTCTCATGTATTGCTGACAGCACATAATGATGTTGTAATTAAATCCACCATTTTAATTATTTTAAACACCACTCCCTTGTGTTGTCATCTTATTTATTTTTAATGTATCGTTTGTGTACCTTTCTGTACAAACAAAACCTAGAAGATGAAGGGCTGGCAGCTGTGCTCTATAATTTATGCTGTTTTCACTCTCTTAGATTTCAAGAACGTTTATGTTTTATGATGTTAAAGCACAGACTGTATGTCTTTGAGGAGGGCCTTATGCAACCTCACAAAGTCCAACCACAAATTTCTCCATGATCATTGTGGTCCGGAGGCTTAGCAGGTATTTGCTGACATAATGTTGAGAAAGCCGTGCTGTGTGCAGAATAACAGACATTTTTTGCTCACTGATAGATCGGTCTTCTGATATTTAAAGGGACATTCACCCTAAAATCCGGTTTGTATATTTTTCCTCCGCATGAAGTGGTGTTTATCTCCGAGGCATCAAACTGGCATCTCTCTATCTCTCTATCTCTATCTATCTATCTATCTATCTATCTATCTATCTCTCTCTCTCTCTCTCTCTCTCTCTCTCTCTCTCTCTCTCACTCACTCACTCACTCACTCACTCACTCACTCACTCACTCACTCACTCACTCACTCACTCACTCACTCACACATATGTGTGTGTGTATATATATGATTGCAACGGCATGCTGGACTTGGAACCAGAAATTAATCAACCATCACATTCAACCTCTAAAACTCATATTTTAGCCTTAAAGTATAATTTTGATTAAAATTTTAATTAAAAATTACTTAGATTTGAACGTGTTATCATTTATTTCAGCCTGAAAAAGTGCATCTTATCCTCTAAATTAGTTTAAAATGTGACTTTCAAAATTATATATTCCTACTTTTTAATTTAAAAAAATCTTATAATTAAAGTTTCTTTTAAGTGAATTTAGAAAATTTTCCATCCCCCCATCGATTTTCTGTGTCTCTTGCTGAGGCCAAATTGGGATTATCAGTGCCCAGAAAGCTGCATTCCCACTGGGATTTCTTCAAGACCAATTAATGTGACAGCTACATTTGCAGGATTCAGCCAATCACAGCAGTGATGAAGGAAGTAGTGACTCAGACGTGACTGGAACAAAGAAGCCACTGTTGCCAGGCACCCAGAATATGATCTCCTAGCAACAGCACCAGCTGCTGCTGAGAGCGTGTGCCGGTCCTGAACCGGCTGCAGTCCGGGGAGGGCGCAGAGGACTCGGGAGCTGGTTCCTTCCCTGATGCTCAAACTGAACTGTGACTGAAGGAGACTCATCAGCACTCGCTCTGACTCCTGAGCCAAAAATGCAAGTCATGAATCCACACAGTGGCGTTTCGAGTTAATGGAAAGTCCTGTCTGACGAGCACGCAGACGACATTTTATCAGGAAGTCAGACTGAGATTATGAGACTGGCGCCCTCATTCAATTATGTGTCTGCAGACTGACCTTCACTGTCACTGCAGCTCTACCAGATTTACAGTAATGATGGCCCCAATGAGATGTGCACCATTTTCTAAAGAGCACACTGTCAGGGAGAACATAATGTTTCCTCCAATGGGGCACTTGTAAGAGCGTGACAGTGCAAAGGAGAAGCCGAGGTCATTGCAACAACGCTCATGTATGGATAGGAGCTCAATGATGGCTTCACTGCACGTTTACTAATAATGACTCTAACTTCAGGATATTTTATTTGTCTATTTCAATTAATCATGAGCACTGCTGCAGAGGTTGTTTGATTTGGATCTCACTCCAGGTTTTATTGCCACACTAAACACTTATCAGCCAGTGTAAATTTGATAAAAAGCTTATAAATGCTTGTAGATATGAACTGTTCTGATGTATCCACAGGTCTGACCGGGAAGATCCTGAACTCCATATCTGCAGCCGGGTTTGAGGTCTCAGCTCTTCAGATGGTGAATCTTTAAAGGCTTCTTCCCTTTGTGCTCAGTGGTTGTGCTAGATGTTCATATTAAAATAAATTTAAAAGAATCAGGCTTGTGTAGTAATCTCTGTTAGTCTTAGAGACCTCAGACTGCTCTGAACGCTGCATGCAGTATTTTTTTCCTACTCTGAGGATGGAAAGCATTCTTTAAGAAAGCTGAAACTGCAGCAGCTGCACCAGCACTCAAAATAAGTTAAATAAGGATTACTATGAACTGTGCATCATGCAGAGCTATTCTAGTAGAGATTAATAATCCTGTTAATGGAATAAATATGCAGGATACAAGATTTTCCTCTGAAATCCTTTATTTGAATGGCTGTCAGATTGAGATGAAGTTAAACGCACAAGTAATCCCTGTGATGCCCCACTGTGCTGAACACTTTCTTCAGTTCATCACTGAAAGTGGCTTCAGGTCTGCTTTTCACAGACGCTGCATCAAGCAGCACAGAGCCGATGAGGAGGGCAGGAAGTGAGCCAGTGGGGAAAATAACATAAGCACATATTTTTTGTATCCTTTTATTTTTCATCTTTCATTTCCTCTAGTGTTCTTTTACAATTTCCTGCTTGATCTTCATGATTAATATTCTCTGCTCACAGTTCAACATGGACCGGGCGAACGCAGAGGAATTCTATGAAGTCTACAAAGGCGTGGTCACAGAATATGCTGTGAGTATAAACACTGCGCTGTCGTGCCCTCACAGGAAGTCGCAGAATCACCACTCGGCCTGTCGCTACTTTTGATGACACCAAAACACGATAAGGAAGCTGTAACAATCTCAGGGTGACCGCACGTGTCAGGTTTCCAGTCAGCGGCCCAAAATTGAATCTCAGTTTTTACAGGAAACACCTTTTAATAACCATCATTAATAAACTGTAAATTGAAGGTTAAAGTTCTTTAAACTTCAGTAAACATTTATTTTTACAGAAAAATTATTTATAATGCATGCAGATGATTTAGTAATATTGTTATCAGCTTCATTGGCCAAGTTTGTGTTCATGTTACAGAGCATGTCATTAGCTCGTGTGGAAATGAGTATTTTATGAATCATATATAGTATTGTGCGTTATGTCATAGCTGACAGGAGACATTTTGTAATAAGTGAATTGTTGAATGCTGGCGTTGGGTCTGAGGCTTTAGTATTGGCTCTGTGGTGCACGTGTGGCCCCAAGGACGCAACCTGCGGTGCGTCCACATCAGACACAAAGCAGCGTTTCTTCTTGCGTTACTCGTGTGAGTACGGTCACCGGAGTGTCTTTGGACACCCACAACAGGAAGAAGAGTGCGGTCAAGATCTGGATTCAAATTATAGAAACGGATTTTAGGGGCACCTGAGAACACCTGCGATTGATTTATTTTTAAAATAGAAGTACATGACTACTCTCATCAATGAAACAGCTGGCTGGGCTTTAACTCCTCTTCCTTCTTGCAGGCTATGGTGACCGAGCTGTGCTCCGGCCCCTGCATGGTCCTAGAGATTCATGGCACAGACGCACCCCAGACCTTCAGGGAGTTCTGCGGGCCCGCTGATCCAGTGAGTGTTTCCACTTCAAATCCTGCAGGAGCAAAATGTCAGAATATTCATCCATATTCTCTGTGTGATTGTCCATCCATCAGCCTGTGTGTCAATGCAGTTTTCCAAAAGATGACATGCTTATACAATACAGTCATGGCCAAAAATGTTGGCACCCCAAAAGTTTTTCCATAAAATGAAGTATTTCTCCTAGAAAATTATGGCAATTACACATCTTTTGTTACGCACATGTTTATTTCCTTTGTGTTGGTTGGAACAACACACAAAAACCCCCCAGGAAAAAGTCAAAATTCATATAATTCTATGCAAAACTCCAAAAAGGGGCCAGACAAAATTACTGGCATCCTCAACTTAATATTTGGATGCACACCCTTTGGAAAAAATAACTGAAAACAATCTCTACCTGTAACCATCAACAAGCTTCTTCCACCTCTCAGCTGGACTTTTGGACACTCTTTTTTTGCAAACTGCTCCAGGTCTCTGATATCTGAAGGGTGTCTCCTCCCAGCAGCAGTTTGAAGATCTCTCCACAGGTGTTCAGTGGGATTTAGACACTTCACTTCAGACACTTCAGAACTCTCCAGCACTTTGTTTTCATCCATTTCTTTGTGGTTTTTGAAGCATTTTTGGGGTCATTGTCCTGCTGGAAGACCCAGATCTTGGACCCAAACCCAGCTTTCTGACACTGGGCCCTACATTGGGACCCAAAATCCTTTGGTAATCTTCAGATGATACCTTGCTAACAGTCAAGGAATCCAGTGCCAGAGGCAGCAAAACATCTTCGAGGCTCCACCATATCTTACTGTACTGTATGTACTGTGTTCTGCTCATTGTGGGCCTCGTTCTGTTTTCAATAAACAGAAAAATGAGGTGCTTTCCCAAAAAGCTCCATCTTGGTCTCATCTGTCCACATTGGCCCAGAAGGATTTTGGCTTACTCACATAAATTTTGTCAAACTGCAGCTTTTTTTTGGTCTCTGTGTGAGCAGTGGGTCCTCCTGGGTCTCCTGCCACCGTGTTTCCTTTATGATGGATAGTTGGTGCTGACACTGATGCACCCTGAGCCTGCAGCTTGAAGTTCTTTAGGACTTGATTGTGGCTGCTTATCCACCATCCAGACCGTCCATGTCCAGGGAGGTTAGCTGCAGCGCTGTGGGCTGTAAACCTCGTGATTGTGTTGCACAGTGTGGACAAAGGAACGTCGAGATCTCTGCAGATGGACTTGTAAACTCAAGATTGTTAATATTTTTCCACAATTTTGGTTCTCAAGTCCTCAGTTCTCTTCTACTCTTTCTGTTCCCCATGCTCTGTGTGGCGCACACAGACACACACAGTGCAAAGATTGAATCAGATTCTCCCCTTTTTATCTTGTTTCAGGTGTGATTTTTATGTTACCTGCCACAGGTGAGTTTCACATGCTTGAAACAAAGTTGTTTTTTTGTTTTTTTTTTACCCACAATTTTGAAAAGGAGCCAACAATTCTGTCCAGCTTACTTTTGGAGTTCAGCGTGGAATTATGTGGATTTTTGCTTTTTTTCCTCTTTTTTTGTGTTTTTCCAAAACACCCAAATAAAATGAACACGTGCATAACAAAACATGCGTGATTGCAATAATTTTCATTTTCTGGAAAAATTTCAGGGCTGCCAACATTTTCGTCCATGACTGTAAATGATCAATCATGACGTTTCAATGAAATCAGAGTGTTAAGGTTCATTTTGGTCCCTACAGGTGAAGACTCGCGTGGCGGGTCGGGTTCACACGCTGACTGTCCGAGACGTGAAGCTGTCGGAGGCTGGAGAGGTTAAACTAGTCGCCAAAGACTTCCAGACTCAGGCTCAGCTGATTGTCAGAGGTATGACATGCACACAAACCGAATTCAGATGATCGGCCATCAAGGACAAAGCATTCCAAACGGGAAGTGCTGGTTATTACCTATTGACAGTGTCTGTGTTCCCGTGTATGTTTAGAGCCACCAGTTGAGTTCACGAAGCCTCTGGAGGATCAGACGGTGGAGGAGGAAGCCACGGCCACGCTTGAGTGTGAAGTTTCCAGAGAGAATGCTGAGGTACGATGGTTCAGGGAGGGACAGGAGATCAGAAAGACCAAGAAATACGACACCGTTGTGGAGGGACGCAAGAGAGCTCTCATCATTCACGACTGCTCTCCTGACGATGCCAAGATGTACACGTGTGACGCCAAAGATTTCAAGACTTCTTGTTTCCTGGAAGTTACACGTAAGGGCGTTAATCGGGCTTTTCGGTTAAATCTGTTATCAGCTACATTTAAAAAGATGAGCCATACAAAGAAATCTAAATGGAGGATTTAAGTCTCGTGATTTCTGTTCACAGCCCCGTATGTTGAGTTTACAAAGCCTCTGCAGGACGTGGAGGTCAGAGAGAAGGAATCTGCCAAGTTTGAATGTGAAGTTTCCCGCGAGTCTGCCAAGGTGAGGCAGAACATCATCTGAAAACAGAGCAGAGAAGATCCATCAGTGCTCTTCTGTTGATCAAACTGACAGTCGCTCTGGACTGAACCTCATTTTCCCATTTTTCAAGGTTCGCTGGTTCAAGGACAGCGGCGAGATCAGGAAAGGAAAGAAATACGAGATCATTGCTAAGGGAGTCCAGCGAATCCTTATCATCCACAAGTCGGTGTTTGATGATGAGGCTGAGTACGAATGTGACGCGAGAACCTCCAAGACCTCCGGGATGCTCACCGTCATCGGTGAGGAGCATTATTCACTGTGACGTTTCTATAGTTACACTCTTTTTCTGAAAACTGCATAAGAAGAAGAGAAACACTGTCAGTTCACTCAGTGAAGTTTTCATTACAGATGCACTAAAATATCTCCCACAGATATTTGGACTGTACTCTTAATGTGCTGGAAGATAAGATGCAATTTACCACCAATCTTTATTGTGTCACAGCAACTTTATATGAGATTCATAAATAGATTGGCACTTATGTGCTCTAGTTTCTGACCACTGCAGGACATTTCTCTTGATTAAAAAGCAAAATATTCCATTGGAAACTATAAACATAATCCTTATGTGTTTTAGGATTAACTCGGTCAAAAACTCTCATAATAAATGGATATTTTCCTGTAAATATAACTCCTGCTGCCTCATGTGTCCTTCAGAGGAGGCAGCCAGGTTTACAAAGAACCTGTCCAATGTGGAGGGAATGGAGACGGACAGCGTGAAGATGATCTGCGAAGTGTCGAAGGCCGGCGCCGAGGTTACCTGGTATCGCGGAGATGAGGAGCTCCCGGAAGGAGGCCGCTATGAACATCTCATGGAGGGACGCAAGAGGATCCTCATCATCCGAGACCTGAAGATGGACGATGCTGGAGAGTACAACTGCAGGCTGAGTCCCACAGTCAGGACATCTGCTATGCTCAAACTCAATGGTAAAAAAAACAATATATGAACAATTTTGATTATTTCATGTGTTAAAAAATATTTTTTTGATTTTGTAGCATCCTGGGGCTAACTTCACTTTAAATGTTCTTCTGGATTTCTGGGCAGAGTTGAGACAAGCAACTTGATTTGTTGAGAAGAAACTAGTGAAGATTTTTAATGAAGTCACCAGATACCTGACCGTGTCTTTATATTTCTAAAGCTAGCTTAGGACAAAAAACAAAACTGTCAGAAATCCATGAATCCACTGTACTTTAACTCCTTCTCCCTGTCCTTTCCCTTTTTCTCCTCCCTGGCAGAACTGGCAGCTGAGTTCATCGCCCGTCCTCAGAACCAGGAAGTGGTGGAGGGCGAGAAGGCCGAGTTCTCCTGCTCTGTCTCCAAAGACACCTACGAAGTGAAATGGTTTAGAGGTGACAAGGAAATAGAATCTGGAAACAAGTACAGCATCATAAGTGAAGGAAAGAGACGGGCTCTGGTTGTGAAAAGCTGCGAGTTGAAGGACGAGGGAGGCTACACGGCCCACATTGGCACCGTTAAAGCCTCAGCAGATCTGCTTGTGATCGGTAATGCACTTATTTTCTTTTGCACACCTTATTGTGGTGATTTCAGAACTCAGGTTTGGTTTTATTAAGTTTGTGTTTCATTCCAGAAAAATTGAGGATCATCACACCGATTAAAGACACGGAGGTGAAGGAGGGACGGGAGATCGTGTTCAACTGCGAGACAAACACGGAGGGAGCAAAGGCCAAGTGGCTGAAGAACGAGGAGACCCTTTTTGAGAGCAGCAAGTACATGATGGTCCAAAGGGACAACGTCTTCTCTCTGAGGATCAGAGATTCCCAGAAGGCTGACGAGGCCGTCTACACGGTCAGCCTGACCAATCACAGAGGAGAGCACGCTAAATGCACTGCCAACGCCAAAGTCACAGGTAAATAACGAGCTTTCCCCAAACATTCAGAACCTTTTAAGAAAATGAGTTCCAGTTTCTGCTGGACGAACCAGAATTTTCATGTTCTCTAAACTAAGCAACCAAATGAAGTTATAAGAAGAAACACTGACTAGAACAAATCCAACTCGAGATAAACTGACGGGGCAAATATTCGCATCGCTCGCTGGTGCTGTGGAGATAATCCAGATAATCATAATAGAAATCAGTTTGTTTCAGGGATTTTCTAGTTGTTTTCTGATTTCACACACAGCTTTATTTTATCCTCTACATGGGTCAGTCATGTTGAAACAAGAGTAACTGTGCCAGCATCTAGACGTTTGCCTCCACTGTATTTATTTATTTGGCAGGTCAATATTCAAAACCAGTTCTCAGAAATCTCGCTTCGACTTGATTTTTAAAGTCAGATAGGAAAACAGAGGAGGTCAAGTGATTCACTCCTACTGTATCTGAAGAATTCCAAATAATTACATTTTCTGTTTCAATAAAGCAGCCAAACAGCTCCCCTTGTTTCTTTATGTTCACTCTGAAACTATCCGGTACTCCACAGAGGAAAAACTGAGCTTCTTGGAGCCTATCGAGGATATTGAGACTCAGGAGAAGAAGACCATCGGCTTTGTCTGTAAAGTGAACAGACCCGGGGCGACGGTGAGGTGGATGAAGGCCGGCCAGGAGGTGACGCTCAGCAAACGTATTGTCTACAGAGCCGATGGCCTGAAGCACAGCCTGACCATCAAGGACTGCAACATGGAAGACGAGGGCGAGTACACTGCTTTGGTCGGAGACGACAAATGTGCAGCTGAGCTGATCATCAGCGAGGCACCGACCGACTTCTCAGCGCAGCTCAAAGACCAGACCATTACCGAGTTCGAGGACGCAGAGTTCACCTGCAAACTGACCAAGGAGAAGGCTGCTGTGAAGTGGTACAGGGAAGGACGAGAGATCAGAGAGGGCCCCAGGTATGACAGACCTGCGTCTGCTTGATCTAAAGGAACACAAATTAAATGCTTAAATCTGAAACCCAGAAATACATCATTCAGAATAATAAACCTACACACAAAGCAGCTGTTTTTTTTATTCTGCTGTTTTTACTCCAATTCCTGCCTAAGTTCTGCAGGTAGCTAAACAGTTTGTTTACAAAGTCAGTGAATAATCCTGTTAAATAATCAGGATTTCAATAGTGACCAATAATTGTGATTATGTAGTCACTTGGACAGACCTGTTCGCACATGCCAACAGTGTGTTAGGACACCGGTGGAAGCACTGGCGACTCATGTGGACTCGCTCTGCACTAAACACTAAAAAAATGGGACACTGCATCTCGAGGTGTCCCGATATGACGTCATTTTCATTCTCCATCATCTGGCGACTCTCCCAAAGTTTGTTTGGTTCACATCCAAGTTCTTTAAAAAAAAGTTATATTTTTGCCAAGAAAGGTGAATTTTAACCCAATATCTTGCGCCCTCCCTTCATTTTGATTTACTACTTGTTATAATTCAGGACACGATCAAATTGTCACAGTTATGACCCCGCAACCTTAAAGGTTAAAGATAAAGATTAAGTGCTAAAGGTCATAGACCAGGGTCATAATGTAAATGCAGTCCCAAATCTGAAGAAAATGACTGAAAGCCTATTTGGAGATGTACTATGCTTTATTTCAGAATCATAGAATAAAAATCAGTTTTTTCATTGTTTTACTATTAAAATGTATTAACGACTTGCCCCCAAATTTGCTGGATTCAAACCCCTTTAGAATGTCAACCCCTGGTCCAAAAACTAAACTGTTCTGTAATCTGTGTGAATAGTTCTATCAATTTGGCTTAGAATTTAAATCAAACTGACAGCTTTCAAAATGTATCCACGTACTTATATTATGGTTTTTTTTCCATATTTGAACAACCTACGATTAGCCTTAGCCAGCAGTTTCAAATTTCCATGAATGTCACCTGCTCTGGCCCCTGGAAGACATTTGACTATGGTCGCTGGTGTTGCTAGCTTCACGTTTCTCAAAACAGAGTCGCCAATAACCAGAGTTTGCTCCTCGAGACGTGAATGGGTTGGTGGTGTACCGAGGGCTTCTGTTTAGGACTACGCTTCCTCCTCACAGTCACCCACTCAGCCTGCTTTCCCTGCTGCACGGGATCTACTGGGGGGGGGGTTAACGGCAGGGTCCACACTGACTTGGGGGTCTGGCTAGCTACTGGATTTTCCACGGTGAGGAGCAGAGTCTCCAATTGAGTAAGCCTGGCCTCCAAAGCTCTAAACAAACTACATTTATTACACTATTACTGCTAAAGGAGGCCGAGGAGTAACTAAACATGTGACACACAGAGCAGGAAAGTGCAGCAGGGACAGGAGAGGAAGCCATGCTGATAGTGAGACAGCTAAGGGCTAAGCTAGTAGCTACATGAAGCTAGTAAATCCCTAAAAACACTAAGTGAATAATTTGGATGTAACTTACAGGTTCAGCAGAGTGTCTTTTAGATAAAGCACATGAGGATTGCACTGTGAAATGTGTCATTATCCAGATAAACGAGCTACACAAAAACACCACTGTTCTCTGGAACAGGAAGTGATACGCAGTGAGAGCCAACACCAGGCGCAAACACCTCAAATAATAATCTATAAATTAGTTTTAAAGTGTGGTGCTATACAGAGGCAAAAAGTAAAAATGATGTCATTATCTAAGTCTTATGGACCTGACTGTAAGAAGTACCACCTCATATTCAGTGATGATGTTCCTGTTCATTGTTTTTTTTGCAGATATCACATGGAAAAAGAAGGGAAGACATGCACATTGATCGTTAAGGTGTGCAGGCCTGATGATGAATGTGAATACGCCTGTGGTGTGGATGAGCGGAGGACGAGAGCGAGGCTTTTTGTTGAAGGTAAATTAGTTGTTTCTCTTGGTCTTAAAAAGCAGAGATCTCTTTGATGAATCTTCATGTGAGATGTGTTTTTGTGTTCTACAGAGACCCCAGTGGAAATCATCAGACCGCCTCAGGATATGTTTGAACCTCCAGGCTCAGATATTGTGTTCGAGGTGGAGCTCAACAAAGACAGGGTGGAAGTGAAGTGGATGAGGAACAACATGATCATTGTCCAGGGTGACAAATACCAGATGATCAGTGAGGGTAAAGTCCACAGGCTGCAGGTCTGTGAGATCAGACCCAGAGATCAGGGCGAGTACAGGATCGTGGCAAAAGACAAGGATGCCCGAGCCAAGCTGGAGCTGGCAGGTGAGTCAACTCAGTGATCAACTTCAGATGGGAGGAGAAACTGAAATGCATTTTGCAAATTCAAAAGAAATCACTAATTTAATTGATAACTTTTCATAAAATTTGATCTGACAAACTCTTCTTATTTTCACTTCATATAGCATCCAAATCATTTTGGAAATACAGTTATAGATTCAAATTTAACATGCAATTTAATTTTAAGATAATTTTCACCAGTTTAGACTCTTCTGCGTTAAGGTGGGCCAAATGAAACAGTAAAAACTCCTCCATCTGAATTCTTCTCCTGCAGCTGTTCCAAAGATTAAAACCACCGATCAGAACCTGGTGACAGATGCTGGTAAACCCTTCGTCATGACCGTGCCTTATGACGCGTACCCTCGTGCTGATGCTGAGTGGTTCTTTGAGGGCACCAGCCTTCCTGTCCAGAATATAGACACCTCTATGGACAGGACTGAGTACCGCCTGAAGAGCCCCACCAAAGATGACCAGGGCCGATACAAGGTGGTAATCAAGAACAAGCATGGCGAGGGAGAAGCCTTTATCAACCTGGATGTGATTGGTGAGTCTGGAGGTTAAATTAGTGTCAGGTGATCAGGTGACTGATCAGTTCTGTCTGAGGTGTGTCTGTGGACATCACTAGAGTTTCTAAGTGTTATGCTGTTGGTTCTTCAGATGTACCCGGACCCATCAAGAACCTGAGAGTGGTTGACACTGTTGATGGTGAGGTCAGTTTGGCCTGGGATGAACCCGAGAGTGACGGTGGCAGCAAGATTATCGCCTATATTGTAGAAAGACGAGATGTGAAGCGCAAGACCTGGACTCTTGCTACAGATCGTGCTGACACTCCAGAGTACTGTGTCAGTGGCCTCCAGAAGGACTCTTTTTACCTGTTCAGAGTCTGTGCTCGAAACAGAGTTGGCAGTGGACCCACTGTTACAACTGAGGATGCCGTTCAGGCTAAGAACAAGTTCGGTAAGCATCACTCCAAGATCTCCACTCACATACACATACCATCTCCACACTCTAGTCCTAATCACATCCTTCCCATGTTTGCTTTCTACCATCAGATGTTCCAGATGCTCCTGAAAATGTTGCTGTGGACTCAGTTAACAAGTTTGGTGCCACCATCTCTTGGGAGCCTCCCAAGTTTGACGGTGGCTCTGAGATCACTGCCTATGTGATTGAGCTCCGTGACAGAACATCTGTGAAGTGGGAGGCGGCCTTAGTCTGTGGTGCCAGTGATCGCTCAGCTATGTTGAATGACGTAGTGGAGAACAAGGAGTATATCTTCAGAGTCCGAGCAGAGAACAAAGCTGGCATCGGCAGGCCCAGTGCTGCCACCAAGCCCGTCAAGATTATGGATCCCATCGGTGAGTTCATTTTGAATATGTGTATGTACCTCCTGTTTAGAACGATCAATCACTCTGATATTGTTCATGTCTTGTGCCTGCAGAGAGGCCGAGCCCACCACTGAACCTGAACTTTAGTGACCAAATCAAGACGGCAGTCACATTGACCTGGGAAACACCTATTAGCAACGGTGGCAGCATGATTACAGGATACATTATTGAGAAATGTGAGGAAGGCTCTGACAAGTGGCTCCGCTGCAATGCCAGACTATGTCCTGACCTGTCCTACCGGGTAAGAAGCTTACCAGAAGGGTGTACGCTTATTCTGGTTTAACTTCATAGCAGTCATATTTTCCTTCCTGGTCTGGATTGTTTTGTGGTTGTCTTCAGGTATCTGGACTGAAACCTGGTCAGAAGTACCTTTACAGAGTTTGTGCTGAGAATGCTGCCGGCGTCTCCGATCCGGCCGAGCAGCTTGGACCACTGATTGCTGATGATCCTCACGGTACACAGAAGATGCATAGACCCATCAAACTAGTTCACCAGATGGCAGTGTATTTTCACAACCAAATTCTCTCTAAATAAGGCTAATATCAAAAACATTTCTCTCTTTGCAGTTGGTCCCACCTTTGACCTGAGTGGCTTCAGGAAAGGCCTGGAAGTCATTGTTCCTCAACCTCTCACCATCAGAGTTCCCATTACTGGATACCCGACCCCTGTGGCCAAGTGGACCTTTGGCGAGAAGGAGCTGACCCCAGCAGATGAGCGCATCTCCATGGTGACAAAGCCTACATACACAGAGCTTACGATATCACCAAGTGTCCGTCCAGACAAAGGCATCTACACCTTGCAACTGGAGAACGACATCTCTTCTGTCTCTGGAGATATTGAAGTCAATGTAATCGGTGAGAACAGTTTCTCAGCGACTGGAATGTATGACCACATGGCCAAGCTTAACATTGATGGCATCTAAATAAGATTTTTTTTTTTTATGTTTTTTATTTTCTCAGCATGCCCCAGTGCTCCCAAGGACTTCAAGGTGGCTGAGTTGACCCGTCACCATGTCCACCTGATGTGGGAGGCTCCCGAGCACGATGGAGGAAGTCCAGTGACCCACTATCAGATTGAGAAGAGAGAAGTTTCTCGCAAAACGTGGGCCAAGGTACTTTGTCACACTTACATGTTTCACATCATCAAACAACTTTTAATATCAGACAAAGCTAACGGGAGTAAATACAGCAGTCAGATTTTAAATGATGATTTAATTTATAAGCAGTAAAAAGTACATCAAGGCTACCTGCCCACAAACACCTGTGTGATGCTTCTAGCATCGGCAGTGTTCTTTGAATTCAGGGCTTGTTGGCATAGAAACTCTCAATTTCACAGTGTGAAATAATGTTCACATTATCGGTGCTGAAAATAAGATGAACCAGATCAATAAGTCTATCAAAGCCTGAGTTTTTCTGCTCATCACTGACAGTGACATTTTTTCCAGGTGGCCTCTGGCATCCTTGACCTGGAGCACACAGTAACAGATGTGATTGAAGGAAAGGAGTATCTGTTCAGTGTTTCTGCATGCAACAAGTGTGGTCCTGGAGAGCCAGCGTACATCGACGAACCCGTCAATGTCTCCTCTCCCGCCAGTGAGTGTTTTTAAACTAAAATACCTCTGGGTGGAAACACTGCCAGATATACAGAATCTCATATTTTATTTTCTTCTGCAGCTGTACCTGATCCACCTGAGAACCTTAAGTGGCGCGATAAGAGTGGCAAGACCATCTTCCTGTCCTGGGAGCCTCCGAAGTATGACGGTGGTGCCCATATTAAAGGTTACGTGGTCGACAAGTGCCAGCGTGGTACAGACAAGTGGGAACCCTGTGGTGATCCCATCCCCGAACTCAAGTAAGACTCAAGTAATGCTTGTCAGTGAAAGTGGTTTATAGCAGGAATTTGTAACAGCTGGTTAAGTTTTGTTGGTGCCCTTGTGTGATTTGTACTTTATTTGGTACAGTTGGAAGTATTTTATGGTTTGAACTCGCAGGTTCCAGGTGACCGGTCTGATTGAGGGCCAGTGGTACGCCTACAGAGTCAGAGCTTTTAATAAGTTGGGAGCCAGCCGACCTTGCAGGGCCACCGATGAAATCCAAGCTGTGGATGCAAAAGGTAAGCTGGTTCGATGCTGTAGGACAGGGGCTTTATTAAAGGGACAAAGAAAGAAGAAAAGCATCAAACAGGTGTACAAGTGTAACATTTTATTGTTACAGTTGATTCCGCAGACTCACTGTCAGTCATACGGGAGGAAAACTTTTTATGCCAAATTCAGAACCAATCAAAAGTTTGGACAAATGAACAAATACAATTTATTAGACTGAATTTAAGGGTATTGCACTAATGGGATCAGGGATAGATAATAAGATAAGATTTACTTTATTTATCCCAAAGATGGAAAATTCATTTGTTGTAATGGAACAAATGTATCTTAAAGTAGCTTAAATAAGCAGAATTATATCTAGTTCAGTCAAACAAAATGCAATATGACTAATATCATAAGTGTAAGACTAATCTGAAATCACAATATATGTAATAAAATAAGTACACATTTAAATCAACAAGAGTAATGCAGTTGGGAGTATCTCAAACTTTGTTTAAAAATCCAACAGAACCTCCTGAGATCCAGCTCGATGTGAAGTTGCTGGCTGGTTTGACGGCCAGAGCTGGTACCAAGATTGAGCTTCCTGCAGATGTCAAAGGAAAACCCGATCCCCGGGTGAAGTGGACCAAAGCAGACGTGGTTCTGCGGGCTGATAACCGCATTGCCATCGATACCCAGCCTGGACACTCAAAGGTTTCCATCGACAACACCACCAGAGGCGACACCGCCACCTACATCATTGAGGCAGTCAATGCTTGTGGACGTGCCACCGCAACTATTGATGTCAACATCCTCGGTACATAAGCTGAATTCTCCGTTATGATGCAACCTAAGACAAAGAGCAGTACTGGCTGTGATGCCAATAAAACATTTATTACTTTGCTTGTTTTACTCTACTGTAGTTACTTCTTAGAATTACTGGATTTTTATATTACCAAGTACTTTAAGGTTATTCAGAAAATGGGACAAACTTCTCCTTCTCTAATAAATGAGACATAACAATATACTTCCCCAAGTCTCGGAAAAATACCCTCAGCACTGAACATTTTATGGGCTTGTCTTCTATCATGATAAGCAGTTGAGGCACTTGCAGACTACCACTACCCTTCATGATTTTGTGTTTGGCCTGTCCTCTTTAGATAAACCAGGCCCTCCAGCTGCCTTTGATATCTCTGAAATCACCAATGAATCCTGTGTCCTGGCCTGGAACCCTCCCAGGGACGATGGTGGCTCTCCCATCACCAACTACATTGTGGAAAGTCGTCAGTCCGACAAGGAGGAGTGGGTCAAGCTGTCGGCCACAGTGAAGCACACCACCTTCAAGGCCACCAAGCTCACAGCTTTGAAAGACTACATTTTCAGGGTCAGTGCAGAGAACCAGTATGGCATTGGTGAACCTGCAGAGCATACACCAATCACTGCAAAGTATTCCTTTGGTAAGTCGTTATATTCATTCATTTCACCTTTTTACCAGTCATTTGTTTTCATCTATCCAGGGGAACTGTAGATAAATCATGTTCTTTTTCAGATCCTCCTGGTCCTCCAACCAGAGTCACTCCCTCTGAAGTCGCCAAAGATGCTGTCACTCTGACCTGGATTGAGCCTGACGAGGACGGCGGCAGCCCCATCACTGGATACTGGATTGAGAAGTTTGATCCGGAGACTGACAAGTGGATTAGATGCAACAAGCTGCCCATCACAGAGACAACATTCAGGTAAATAAGTACCTGAAGGTACAAATGACAGGAGTGATGGTGAAAATTCATCAGCTAACAGGGTGATATGTTTTCATTTGTCAAGTACTCGTCTGATTTTGTATTTTGGGCTCAGGGTAAAAGGACTCACAGCTAAGAAGAAGTATCGCTTCCGTGTTCTGGCTGAGAATCTAGCTGGACCTGGAAAACCAAGTACAGAGACTGATCCAGTCCTCATCAAAGATCCTATTGGTATGTCACAGTCCACTTAGACTGAGTCAAATGTTGTTGTATTAAGATTATGTTTTAATTAACTGTAAACCATGAAACCAAGAGGACAGGGAATAAAAGTATCGGCATACCTCTTCTTCAGATCCTCCATGGGCTCCTGGTAAACCCATCATCAGGGAAATTGCCAAGACCTCGGCTCTGTTGGGATGGACTCGGCCAGAGCACGATGGTGGAGCTAAGATTGAAGGCTACATCATTGAGTTCCAGAAGGCTGGAAGTGAGGACTGGATCCGGATTGCAGAGGATGTTCCTCAGACTGAGCATCAGCTGAAGGGTCTAATTGAGAAGCAGGAGTACTCATTCAGGGTCAAGGCAGTGAATAAGGCGGGTGAGAGTGAACCCAGTGATCCCAGCGATCCCGTGGTCTGCAAGGAGAGGCTTTGTAAGTTGAATACCAACATGGTGGGAAGTGGTCAGCAGAATACTGTGTTTCTGAAAGAGTTATAGTCTATAAAATATAAGCTATGGGGAGTTGTTTTCATTAGGAAAACTATATGCCCGTGAATTTGAGGTTTTAAGGTCTTTCTTTTGACTTCAATAGATCCTCCATCAGCTCCTCAGTGGCTGGAGGTGGCAAACATCACCAAGATCAATGCTGACCTGAAGTGGCAGGCTCCCAGCAGCGACGGAGGCTCACCCATCACTAACTACGTGGTGGAAAAGAGGGACGTGAGGCGGAAGGCTTGGCAGACTGTCGATACCACTGTCAAGGATCTGAAGTATACGGTGACCCCTCTCAACGAAGGATCGCTGTATGTGTTCCGTGTTGCCGCAGAGAATGCTGTTGGGATGGGTGAATTTTGTGAGCTGGAGGATGCTGTGCTTGCCAAGGACACTTTCAGTGAGTTTTCTGTCTTTGAACTCCATATTGGTCTTTTCCTGTTAATTTACTCCTTTGTGAAAAGCAACTGCGCATAATGTTTTTGACATTTTCTCCAGCAACTCCTGGCCCTCCTTATGCCCTGACGGTGCTGGAAGTCACCAAGAGACATGTGGAGCTGAAGTGGGAACCTCCCAATAGTGATGGTGGAAGGCCCATAACCAAGTAAGACAAACTGCCGTAAAACCGTACAGTCAAGTCATACTAGAACAAGTCAAGATAGGATACTGACACAAGGGTGCTTTTTTTAGTGATATTCTACAAAAAGCAATATTTTTTCAGTTCATTCTGGCATTATTACAGTTTATGTTTGCCTTATGCTAACCCTAACATAACAAACACCATCTGCTTCACAGGTATGTGATTGAGAAGAAAGAAAAGGTGGGAACTCGTTGGCTGAAGTGCTGCAAAACTCCAGATAAAAAGACTCAGTTCAAGGTAACAGATGTTGATGAAGGTTCAGAGGTGCAGTTCCAGGTCAGAGCCGAGAACGAGGCAGGAGTTGGAGATCCAAGTGAACCCACCGTGATTCTCACCATTGAAGATCCAACCAGTAAGATACTCGAGTTTTCACTGAATACACAGATATAGGATTGCGTTTTTTCCGAGTTAGGCATTTTTAAGCACAAAAAAATCCACACAAAAAAACCCTAATAAAACAAAAAGTTTTTGGATTTCTACAGATAAATGTGCAAGTCTTTTGCAACCTCTCTCCTCTCCAGGTGCACCATCACCTCCACTGGAAGTGGCCATTCCTGACGCCAGTAGGGAGCACATCAATGTCACCTGGAAGCCTCCAGCCAAAGATGGAGGTTGTCCGGTCACCGGATACCATGTGGAGGTGGCAGAGGCCCGTCCAGAGCTGAAGTGGCTCAGGGTCAACAGCAGACCCATCAAGGAACTAAAGTTCAGGATTGATGATGGAATCAAACCAGAGAAGAAGTATGTCATTAGGGTTCGGGCCATCAACTCTGTTGGTGTCAGTGATCCCTCTGATGTCTCCGATAAGGTCTCCACCAAAGATCCTGACTGTAAGCAAGGACAGACTTCAAATTTAGGAATACAAAAGAAGTGAATATGAAACACTGATAATTACACCTAAAAAATAATCCTCTGTTCTTCTCACAAAAGGTGCTCCAACTATGGATCTGGAAGCACAGGACGTGATAGTGGTTGAAGGTGAGAAGTTACACCTGAACATCCCCTACAGGGCAATCCCGGCACCCAAAATGGTTTGGCAGAAGGACACAGTGGAGTGTAAGGCCGGTGACCGGCTCACTATGACAGTGGAGATGAACAGCGCTCACCTGGAGCTGCTCAAGTGCACACGTGCTGACGGTGGTGCTTACACCATCACACTGGAGAACAGTCTGGGAACTGCCACTGGAACCATCAATGTCAAAGTCATTGGTAAAGTGATTTGTATAATGATGCTTAGAACATTTAACAAGGTTAATGTGCCATTCAACTCATGCAGTTCAGTAATGGTGTCTTTCTGTGAACCAGCTTTAAGGTTTCCCACCAACAGTTTCATACTACAAGTCATTATGCAGACTCACTATTGGTACCGTTTCTTTTTTTTTTAATCCTGAAACAATCTTCAGTCATCTTCTGAAACTGTTTCTTCCTTTCTGAACCTTTCAGGACTCCCTGGTCAGTGTAAAAACATCACCTCCAGTGACGTTACCAAAAACAGCTGCAAAATCAGTTGGGAAGCCCCAGAGGATGATGGCGGCACCCCCATTGTCAGCTATACACTAGAGCGTCGTGAAGTATCCAAAAAGACCTACATGCCTGTCATGTCAGGAGAGAATGTCCTGACGAGTACTGTCAAAGACCTCTTTATCAACTGTGAGTACTACTTCAGGGTGAAAGCCATCAACAAGGTCGGAGCAGGAGAATATCTGGAGTTACGCAACCCGGTCATTACAGAAGAAATCAAACGTAAGTTTCATGTTCGAGAGCTAAAATCAGAGGAAATATCTGTTTTGTTGTTTGAGCGTGTCAGGATGCTGACATCAGCATGTTTGAGTCATATCCTGTAAAGAACGTAAATACTTTTAAGGTTATACTGTAGTGAAAAGAACATTGAAAGGGACCCTCATAAATAACCCCTCGATACAAAAATGAGAACTGTTTTATTTAGGAGTCAGGTGGCTCTATCAAGGTTATCCTAATATGTGGTTCATTCAGATTACGTGCATCTCCTAATCCTGTTCATAAACCACGGTGTATACACAACTGGGACATCTGAAATGTGGTGGTGCAGGAGTTATCTCAGACATTCACTTTGTTGTTAATATCGATTCCACAGAGAAACCAGACCCACCCATCCAGGTGGAAGCTCAGGACCCGACATCCAAGTCCATCATGGTCACCTGGAAGGCTCCAGACTATGATGGCGGCTGTCCCATCCAGGGCTACGTCATAGAGAAGATTGAAAAGGACGGCGATCGCTACGAGAGGGTCACTCCAAACCTGGTCCCAGGTTTCTCCTACGTAGTGACGGGCCTGAAGGAGGAAATGGAGTACCAGTTTAGGGTGCGAGCTGAAAATGCTGCCGGAGTCAGCGAGCCGTCACGAAGCTCACAGCTTATCAAGGCTGCAGATCCTGTTGGTATGTGAAATGCTCCAACATCAGTAATTGACATAAATGCACTTTTGTCAAAGGTAGTTTTTCAAAACTATTTGTTTTGCAGAGAAACCAAAGGTCACCCTGCATGCACGTGTGCAGTCCGGCCTGTGCGTCAAGAAAGGAGATGAAATCTGCATTGATGCCTACATCTCTGGCTCCCCATATCCCAAAGTCACCTGGCTGAGGAATGATGAGGATGTCACCAAAGAGCCCACCAAGAAGATTGCTCCTGTTGTCAAGAAGAAGAAGACTAAAGCCAAGGTTTGTGACTTCACTGAGACGACTGAAAGTCCTGAAAGTTTCATGTATTTCCACATCTCTAATTTCCTGCTACAGGTTCCAGAACCAGAGGAAGAGTTTGTGACTCCCCTGCGTGAGCGTCTGGGTATAGACCAGACCAAGAAGGGCCAGTCTGCACTGATGATCCGTGATGCTGTCAGAGTTGACCATGGCACCTTTACTATCAAGGTGGAAAACACTCACGGTGTTGCCACTGCTTCCTGCGTCGTCAACGTCCAGGGTAAGAAAGAAGTTTACCCATTAGCCTGGAGGACACCTGATTATATTTAAGTATTAGTAGACTTATACAATAGAAACCGTCTTTCAGCTACTCCCTTATTTGTCACCACAGCAGATGGATCCACATATTTAATTTAAAGTTTCTACACTAGAGACACCACCCTCTCTGAGATTTGTGTCTCCTTCCAGTCTTGAACCACAGATTCACTTCAGTTCCATTTGGTTTTATTTATATAGCATCGATTCACAACTCAGGCACATTATATTTGTGAGGTAAGTTCCCCGAAATATTAGAGAGAAACAATAAGAGGGAGTCTTTTGCATATTAGGCAAAAATGTTAACCGCTAACCACAGTATTCCTGACTTTGCACCATTACTCATAATTCATAGCGGAGGGTGGTTGTTTACTTCCACTTGCGCTGTAGTTTGCATTGTGGGGCTACTCACTTGGGGCTAATTTAAGCATTTTTACACTGCAGTTTCTTTTAGCTGGCGTAATGGCAGGATGTTTTAAAAAGCAGCGAGGACAATTCAGTAACAGTGCCTCACCAGTCACTTCTCACTGAGTAGATGACATGAAATTAGGAAATCGTTTATGCAGCAGCTATTCTGAGGAAGGTATATCACTTATCTGGATATCAGAATGTTCCGATCACTGAAACACTGGACTGACCGAAGGCTGTGATCGGGGAGACACGCAGCTGTTAGCTTGCTAACTGCTGCGTGATTACATGTGGAAGCCACGCATTGTTAAAGCTCTGTGTATGCTGTAGTGCAGGGATACTCAACTTGATCTAGCCGAGGGCCACATTTGGAAAATCAGAAAATTAAACAACATTCATATAAAATGAGCAAACTTTAAAAAAGACTGATAGCTTGTGCTCATATTTTGATGCATTTTATTAGCTCCACTGCAATTCAGCAAGATATATTTTGAACCATCTTGAACAGCATAGTTGGAATGTTTCCTATTATGCAGGCAAATATTGGACAAATTCAAAAATGAAAATGATTATTAACAATTCTTAGGCATAGAATGAACATATTTCAGCTCTTTTGGTGTGAAAGCTGTATATAAAATATATTAAACACATAACTGAACAGTGCAAGCCACCAAATGTTGGAAAGTTCAGAAATACAATGAAAAAAAAAAGCAGCTTTCCTATATTTCACTTATTTTAAAGTTTGGAACAGACAGCACAGGTATATAATCAGATGTCTATGTTTTAACCTCTTCATGCATCACATACTGTACTATTAGTTACTGACTACATGCTCAATGTGAGGTAACACATCTCATTTCCTTTGAGAGCTTACTGAAGTTTGGTTTCTGAGAGGTCAAGGCAATATGCAAGCACTGGTTGAGGTGTGAGTCGGTGAGTCTATTGCGCTTTTTGTCCTTAATTAGATTCATCACTGAAAACCCCGCCTCGCATATGTAAGTGGATCCGAACATTGTCAAAATGTATATCGCGAGTCTTTTAGAGTTCGGATACTGATGAACAGAGTGTGCCCAAAATTCACACAGTCTCTCCTCTCTGAACTTGGCTTTTAGGACATCATTAGCCTGCATCTGGACCAGTTCCAGCTGGAAAGCGCCCTCGTTGATAGCAGGCACAGCGTGTTTTGCCTCTGC
>VUQK01027282.1:7345-42978 GCA_015106715.1 Bujurquina vittata | reverse complement strand
ACACAACAAAAAGCAGCCAACATTCAAAGAAGAGCTTTGAATGTCCTTCAAGAAGCCTGGAGAACTATTCCTGAAGATTACTTAAAGAAATGACAAGAAAGCTGCCTCAGAGAGTTCAGGCTGTGCTGAAGAGTAAAAGCAGTCACACCAAATATTGACTTAAAAGCTCATTAGAATTGTACAAACTCCGTTTTTGCCTTTTCACTGCTTTTCCATTTATGTTTGCACATTTCAATAAATCTCTGCACCTATTTTCCTAGCAAAAGGAGGGGAAGCTCATGACTTTTTCACAGTAACACATGTTTTCCTGTCCTGTTTGATTTTTGTGACAGAATGCAATAAAAAGGAAAACTCAGTTGATCCTAACTGGCGACTAATTTATTGGTTGACTAAACAAAGTGGAAAAAATTAGAGAAAGCAACTAGTCTAAAACTAAGAAACACTCAGTTACAAAATTCATTTCTTTGCCTGTTTAATGGAAAATGACAAAAGCTGTCTAAACAAAGGCATTTGAAACCATTAATTCTTCTATGGTGAATTGCGTTTTAAATGCTGCTTAACTGTGCGTCACTGTACATCGCGCATTATGAAAACTGCACGTTATACTTCAAACAACGAAGAATATGAAAACGAACTTGACGCATCACTGAATATGAGAAAATAACATCCAAAAACAAATGAATTGCAAGTTAAAAGTGTAGCGCATTGTGCCGCACATTATCAACAATGCTCATGGCATTCCTGATTCAGATGCTCGACACACAGGGAGCGATGTCGCTCGCTCTCCATTCATTGACTATGGAACTTGTGCGATGAGGCGACAATCGCTTTTTCTATAACGACGTAAGGGCTGCAGCTCCATCTGGTGGCAGTGACATTTACCACATTTACCAGCACTGGGTTTACTGAAACCTTAATAATTAGACTACCTGACTAGTACTTCTGGTATCAACTAGTAACATTAGCGACGACTAGTCGGCTAGTCGAGCAATCGCGCACATCCCTAATTGTAGCCAATATATGGATGGAAAAAATGTTCATCTTGAAAATTAATAAAACAAATTAATCTACACAACATCAGCCAGACTGAACAAACTAGCTTATTTATGCCTGCCTATACAAGATATGAGGAGCAGAGTTTTCCTGTTTGTGTTGAATATACAATAACACAAACAGCAAATAATAATAATGCCTTAGTCTTATATAGCGCTTTTTAAGATACCCAAATATGCTTTATAATTCCATGCACCATTCATTCACACCTCAATCATACTTGGTGGTGATAAGCTACTAATGTAGCCACAGCTGCCCTGGGGCAGTCTGATGGAAGCGTGGCTGCCAATTTGGACCTCTGACCACCACCAAACACCAACCACACAACACATTCACACTTAGGAAATGTTGGTTGCCCAAGGACACAGTGACAACATGCGCTCAGACGGGGAACTCGAACCAGCGACCCTGCGGTTGCGAAGGCGAGCACCTACCCACTGCCAACTATTTGTACTAGTTCTTGCATTTGATGTGTGCATTCTGGGTCCACACGCACTTCAGGCTCTTTATTTTGTTGCTTCTAGACCTAGAATAGATTTTAGATTTGGAACATCTCCTGATCAGGATGATTTTATGGACGGGTTGAAAAATTCAAAACCAGATTTGATGTCCTGCACAAAAGTAACCGCCGAATCAATTCCATCTTTAGTTTTTAGTACCGAGAACTGTGTCACTTTTTCCAAACTTAACTCATCGTATTCTCACATTCCTGGTAAGAAAGTTTATGCTGCTATTAGAAAATGCTCCAGGAAAAGTTCTATATTTCATCCAGTCTCTAACAAGCAGTTACTGTGCGGGTATAAAGAGGAGACAAGAAGCAGCCACACATACTGCTTTAGTCTAATAAAAAGGATCTGATCCTGCAAAAGAAACTATGAACTCAAGTAGTACAGATCAAAACGAGCTTAACAACCACTTAAAAAACAGAAATGGTCCAATGACAAAGTTAAGTGAAAGTTTAGAGAGACGGCCATTAACATAAACCAGAGAAGCACTAATATATGCTGTTTTCAGAGCATTTCCAACAAAATTAAATAAGTGAGCAAAGATAGGGGACAAAAACATGAACCTCTTAAAAGTTAAATTGGCATTTTTGTTAAAGAAAAGGGTCCTTTATTATTAGTGCGCTTTCCTTGAGGGTAGGTTCAAAAGCCAGCACAAAAACAGAACACGTTTTGAAAGGTCGTAACAAAAAGCCAAACCATGGAAATTTTGGAAACCGAAACCTGGCTTAAAATTATGGGTTTATCGATTAAAGTAATAAATTTTCATCTATTTAATTTTGAAAATTTCCATACTACTACTATTTCCATAAATCTACTGTGTTTTCCAAATGTACCTATTTTTTTTATAGCTGCAGTTTAGATCAAATCTTTGAGCTGGCAGCTTAGCATTTCCTGCATAATTGGAAGTCATTGAAAAACAACAACAAAAAAGTCCTCTCCTATTTGCCAGGTTACAGCTTCTATATTCCACTAATACTAAATTTTGGGAGTAACAATGTATTCTTGATAGAGATTAGCGAGACACATATATAGTGTCTATACCCAACACTTTACTCTAAGAACAAGCTGACCATCATTTCCATTTGATATCACAGGAAATTTCATAAACCCAACAACCAGCTACAGCCGTGCTATCGCTGACTTTCTAATCAGAGACATAGGTTAATAAAACTCAGATCTGTCACTCATGGCATTGCAGTACAAACAACAATTTCTATAAAGCCGCTTCAAATTAAAAGTGAAAACATGTCATTAGATAGAAATCCTTTGCTTGAAAACCATTTTCCTGAGATTATTCTTATCCTGTCTGGGAACCAGTCTTTCTTTGTTTCCCTTAGCTATGACTCAAGCTTCTGTGTTCAGTAATATTGTGGTTATTGTAAAAAGAGAAAATCCAAGTGGGGAAATACTCTGCAATACTCCATCTTTTATACATGCCCTTAGCCCTTAACTGTACTGGGTAAGGGAAACAGCATCATTACTTGTTCCTCCTAAATCTGAGGTTCAACTGACAGGCAGACTCTAATCTCAATTTCCCTAAAATAGACCTTTCAAGGCAGTGGCAGAAGGTTTCCAGTGTGGTGGCCTCAGAATCTCATTTTGTATTTTGCAGATGATGTAGACCTTGTGGCTTCACTGAGCAGTGACCTCCAGCTTGAGCAGGGGAAAGGAGTTGCTGCCAGAAGTAGATGAGTTTAAGTATCTACTTTTCTATTGCTGACACTGACCATGAGCTGTGAATGACCAAAATAATAAGACTGAGGATACAAAAAGCAGAAATGAGCTTCCCCTGAGGGTGTCTGGGCTTTCCCAGTGATCAGGTGAGGAACTGAGTCATTTAGGAAGCGCTTCTCAAAAGGAGCCAGTTAAGGTGGCTTGGGCATCTAGGATGCCTCCTGGATGCCTCATAGATGAGGTATTTCAGTTATGACCTAACAGGAGGAGACCCTGGAACAGATCCAAATTATGCTGGAGAGATTATGTCTCTTGGTTAGCTTTGGAATGCCTTGGTATTGCCCCAGAGGTGCTGGAAAATGTGGCACGAAGGACAGAGGTCTGGGCAGCTCTGCTTACACCATGCCTGCCCCCTGCCAATAATCCAGACTAGGATAAATGGCTAAAATGGATGGATGTGTAGGTTTATGTTACAAGTATGCCCTATAATCCCACATCTAAAGCTTTATGCTTGCATCTGTCTGGGTACAAATAGCATTAGTGTGTATTTAAAAGATATCTGCACATGGAAGTATTTTGCTCTTATGGAAGTTGTTTTTTGGTTTTTGGTTTTTTGCTGAATTGTGCTAAGTTACATAAACCATTCCCCAAGTCCAGACTCAAAAATCCAGACCGTAGAGGTTGGGCTGTGTCTGTGAAACACATTCCAAAAGCAGTTTGATTCAATAAAAAGTGATGATATCCCACCAATAAATTGTTTCAGAAAAGCAGCTGGGCAGATGCCTCTTTTTCACTTGGCAAATTGCAATTTATGGAGAACAGCAAGCCAGAGCATATATAAACCTTCGCCAGTAAAGTGAAACAGCGTCCTAATGCAAAAGGAAAAATAGAGGATACAGTGTGGGTTCAATACAGGCTGCATCCATCAAACACAGTGCTTTCACATTCCAACTCATTCGTGAAAAATAATTCCAGGGTTTATGGCTCATGACATTGGCCCCCAGGGAAACAGACTCAGGTCAGATTTCTAAAAGAGGACTCTGCCGGTCATATTCCTTGCTATCAGACTCACCATTGCACATAACTTTTATATATTCAAGGCACTTAAATGACAGTGTGCCAGCTATAGGTTTAAGCAACAAACTTTGGATGTACAAGTTGCCAAAGTTCAGTGTTTTACTGCATGTTTTAAATCACTTCGGCCTGGAAGAGCAAGCGCAATAATTTGACCATTATAAGTGTGTCTTTCAACATATTTTTCTAAATGGGTCACTGGCCTCATAATGAAAATATCACAAATTTTCTGGCTGTATTTTATATTGACACTCAGGGGACACGGGAAAGAAATAAAAGAGAAATGTAAGCAAGTCAATGAAACTGGGTCATGTAATTTCAATGAAAAACAAAACCAGACTGTAGTGACAAACAACACAGCTCATGCTGCTATACTGTAAACATTTTAGGGCTAAATGAACTATACAGTATTGCAGTTTCTACCTCACCTAATTGCATGCTATCATCCAGAGAAAAGCTCCACTGCTACTAATAATTTAACCTGTGTCTTTGGCACACAATATTTATTTAATTTTAAAAGCACTAATGTCCTGTTATTACAATAATAATCAATACAACAATAAGCAATAATAAGAATACTCACATTTTTTTCCAATTTATTGGTATAAATTCAGAATCAAAACTACAGGTTGTGATTTTGTTTATTAACGACAGATTCTGATCTTACTACAAACTGTAATCCATCCTATAGCTCAGCAGATTGCATGCTCAGTGTTATTTCCAACTGATCCATCCATAGTAATCTAACAACGAGAAGTGGGTCAGGCCAGTGGAGCAAACGCCAGCACAGCGCAGGAGGGTTAATGAGGACCCACGTAGAGATCCCTGGTTTGAATTACTGAGCAAGGTGGCCAGGAAAAATCTGCTGTCTAGACGAGCTGCTGCACATTACAGTGACAAGCATGCCTTCAACGAGCTGACCTTGCTCACCGAAGTCACCCATTTATTTTTCTATCAAATCTTAAAGACGTTTTAATTTTCAGGTGCAGAGAATACCCCTGCCACTTACACACAGGGATGTCTCTGCAGGACCGGCGTCCAAATCATCACCTGATATGCTTCCCTGCACTTAGCAACACACAATGAAAGCAGAAAAATACAATTCAGGAAGGAGTGCTGGAATATCTTTGCCCCCCCACTGAGGCTTACACATAGATCAGACATAATCAGCCACAATCTGTGCTAGTGGACTTTTACTGCATGCTCTCCACAGTCGACTTCATCAATATCAGAGGCCAGGCAAGAAAAGACTTAACTTGTGGCCCCTGTGTCTTTTTGTGGTAAGGCTGCCTGAATGTGAATCCATTCAGACTCCTCGGGTGACGCCAGGAACATTTTGTCCCCGGAGCACAAAATATTCATTTGTCAGTTGGCGCTGGGATGCACAGAGCTGATGAAAAGCACTGTTTACCTATTGTGCATAGCAAGCTATGGTGACTGAGAGGATTCAACTGCTCAAGCCCCTCTCTGAAACACATGGCACTGGACGGATGCCACGCAAAGGGCCGGGAAACTCTGTCTTTTGTTCCCTCGTGGGGGATTAACTGAATATTTTTTACTTTCTCCGGGCAGCTCATTATGCAATATTTTCACAGGATGCTTTAAAAAAAGTGCATGATGAACAGCAACAAACTGTATGAACTTTTAACAGTTTATAAAGTACCATTCATGGCATGTGCAGCCCGAACATGCGTGCAATGCCAAGATGTTTTCATCTGTTTATCTATGAATGCTTGGAAATGTGTGCAAAGCTGTTTCCTGTCTTGGATGAAAAGAATGTGAGGCTGGACCTGAGGCATGGCTTGTAAGTGGAAGCATGAGGAGCTTCCTGTCCCACAACAGCGGGAGGGAAGAGGAGGGAAGAGGCTCCGGCTGAGAGCAGGCACAGCCTTTTGTCGTGTGGTTACGCCCATCATGAACCATTTCAGCTTTCTTCCGACTAAATAAATAAATAAACAAACAAAACAAATCACTGACAAGTGGGGCCGCAGGGGGTAAAAAAAAAGAGACCGGAAACAGAACATGCAGGACAGTCGAGATGCAACACCACCCAACTTGAACCCACAAAAAAAAAAAACATAAAAGCAAACACTGGCTACCAATAGCAACCATGACCTGGCTTGAGTAAGCAAACAAATACGACAAAGGAGGAGCTAGGTTTGGTCTTATATGGCTAAATGTGAGCAGTATTAAAGTGTGCCCCCTTAGCTGAGAGCGTTGCTAGCCCCCAGACTTGACAAGAAGATCAAGATCAACAGGACAGGATGTGACAGATTTTGAATCCACGAGAACTTTCAGTTGATCCAAGTCAAATATCCCAACTCCTCGTGTGTAAACAGCCACTGTGACTTAACATTAGGCGTGTGCTTTCTGTGTAAACACCCGCCCGGATCGTACTGAGCGTGTGGCCGGTTAGGAGGAGAAAAATAGAGAGGAGGGGGGAAAAAGTGTTTCCCAGTCTCGCCTAATAGCCTTGTGGCTAAGCTAGCGCAGGAGCTATCTAGCATCAACATCATCGCACACACTGACTGACGGCCTGGACGTAAACCTCAGCTCCGCGGCTCGATATGAGAGCCGCTTCGCCGCCAAACTTACCGGCTTTCTCCTGATCGTATCCCACGACAATGAAATAGTCAGCCAATCTAGCCATGTCTGCTTCTTTTCCCGAAATATGGCAACACAATTCAGCATTTTTCCTTCTTCCAAAGCACAGCCATGTTTGACAGAAGGAGTGTCATTGCGCTTGCGTGCAGGAGCGGGATACATCCATGGGCGTGGGGCCTGTCGAGTTTACAAATACGGCACTGTGTCCCAACAGAGCCTCTTTCTGACCCTAAAGCACAGGATCTTTTTATATCGAGGACAGACAAACTTACAGCCACCAGAACAGAAGAATACTATATTTTACTATAACTGTCAAATATAGTACGTTTATTTTTACTTATACAGCCCCAAATCACAACATGAGTCATCTCAAGTATGTGTAAAGTAATATACGATATAATAGAAAGAAAACCAACAGTTATAATAGTGATTTTTGTCTGTTTCATTCTTGGGTTTGCTAGAGACTCTGTAAGGACCTGCTCCAAAATACTATGATCACTAAACATATTTATAATAATGGAAGGTGACTATAAGAAACTTTCACCGAGTAATGTAAAAATATTTGCATCACTTTTCATAAGTGCGATCACTGTGATGTATCATTATATCTTCTAACCAGTTGTGCACAAGTCTTTAACTATAAACTGCACATCAGCCACTAGTCAAGTCTGTCTGAAGATGTGTGAAGCTAAAATCTCTGACTGTCTTGGCATGTCGTTTGTCCTGTCTCCCTCCCCTCACACCCAACCGGACATAGCAGACACCTGCCTCTCCCTGAGCCTGCCAGAGGCTTCTTCCTGTTAAAAGGGAGTTTTTCCTCCCCACTGTCACCAAGTAGTTGCTCACAGGGGGTTGTTTTGACTGTTGGGTTTTCTCTGTAATCCTTCTATGATCTTTACCTTATAATATAAAGCACCTTGAGGCGACTGTTGTAATTTGGCACTATGTAAATAAAATTGAATTGATGTTATGATTAATTTTCACTTTTTATGTTACAAAGCAACTCCAACTGCAAAAAATAAAATCACCATACAGGAACTATTCCATAGACTCACAACTTTAATTTAACATAGATTTAACATAGATTTTCTTTATTCTTTTTTTTTGTCTAATAAGCTGGTTGCAATTGTGATCCGACAGGGGAAAGTGTTGTGGTTTGTGCAAAATGTTTCATATTCATAAAAAAAAAAAGCTGAGCAGCACGCGGCAATGCGTAATATGTGTGTGAGAGAGACACAAATCCGCCACCACCAGCTGTCAACAATAGTAGGAATACAGCAAGCAATTTCCTCTTTCTCTCTCTTTTTTTCTTTTACTCTTCATTCTCCTTTTTGTTTGCTAGAAAAATTAGTGGTAGTCAAAGAATCAAACCTATGGCATAACATACAAATACAGACCCCCCCCCCCCTTTTTTCATATAGTGTTTATGACTCAGTTTTCTAGGCTAATAAATTGACTCATCTTTGACTTTTGTGCCTTTGGGAGGATGACACCCCTACCCCCAAACATGACAACTATTGCTCAGCTTTCCTGCCACACAGACCTACTCATACGTTAAGTATACAGTTGGACAAAAACTGTCGGTCATCAAACCAGGGCAACATCACAAAGATTGCTATATAAGGACCCGAGAAGCACCAGAAGAGTTTTGTTGTCATGATTGCACCATCTCTTGTTGTAAACTCCGTTAGGGGATTATTTGTCCGCTGGAGGCAATTATCATTACAAAGTGCTTGCAAAACATTTGCTGGTTTACAGCGCATGTGTTTGTCATTTATGTATTTTCTGAGTTTGAAATATGACACCAAAGAATGAGGTTGTCTGAGATATAAATAAACAAAGAAAGTTTGTAATTATAATGAGATATGTATAATAGGATGCTGAGACACTACAGGAGAATTCCAGGCATTATGCTGTGTTGTCTTTGTTCCGCTCAGCTTTTCTTCCACTTAATTGAAAGTGAAACAAACTCAAAAGTGAAAGAAATACTTGGACCTCTTCTGCTGGGCTAATTTACACCATACCCAATACCTCTGGAAATTTCTACAGTGGAATTTCTTTTTTGAAACAAAGAAAGAAAACATTTCATTCCTGGTATTTACAGCATTTCAAACACAGAGAGCAAGTGTGTGTGATTCCCTCTGGGATCAATAAAGTATTCTGATTCGGATTCTGATATCGGTCTTATTGCTGTGTTTCTTGGGTGTGTATTATCTCTATATAACAATATGCTCATCTCAAATACAGACATACACTAGCTCTGGGTCAGTGAGATGAGATAAACAAAGTTTCAGCCTCTACAGCTTTTTTTTTCCTCCCTAAAGTGCTCATAATAAGCATCTGTCTCAAGAATCCCACTCACAGGTTTTTTTTTCCCAAGTTGTGATTTAAAACATCTTCCCGTGTGTTCATCTAAAAGGTGCCACATGCACGTTTTGAGTCATGTAAGAAAAAAATGTGAGATGGCATGGGGTTAATATCCTGTGAGACATACAGGCAGCATTGATGGCTCTGCCAGTATGACCCAAAAGCTTCTTCTCTGTGCATTCCTAAGGTGAAGAGGGGGGTGAAATCACTTATACACTATAACAGAAACAAATTAACAGGATTATTTTAAGAATGCCCGAGTCAATACTGTTCATACGTGACAGTTCATTTTCTGACTTTATTTTTAGGTAATTGTAAAATTCCAGTTCACATTAATCCAAATATCAAAATAAATTCACAAGAAGCTCATAGTCGAATATTTGCCTTGTACAAACAAACACATAGAGCATATTCTGTTTACAGTGGGGAATGCTTATAATATTTAATAAACTACTTAATTCAGTGTCTCTTTCAACGTCTCAAATTCATCATCTAGTGCGTTTTCAAGCTGACATCGAACTTCACTGAATCAGGGTGCGCCCTGAAAAGCAGACCGAGGAAGCATTCCTTAAATTTCACTATAAACAATTAACCCCTTGGACTGAAAGGAGCATTAACAAAAACTATACCCATCTGACCTTAAAGTTCAAATATTACAACAAAGGATCAACTATTACAGCCACAAAGGAAAAGGCTGAAACCTTTTCTTTCTGTGATTAACACCCACCATAGGAAACAATCAGCTGGTATGAACATGTTGTGCTCTTACTGGGACGGTGACTTCACTTTTTGACTTATATAAATAATGATCACCCATTTGCTGCCATTACATGCACATACAAATTCAAAACAACTTTTTTGTACTAATTTTAAGACTCATGCCGAGGTGTACAAAAAAACACTGGGGAAAAAAAAAAAAAGTTAGTGCCATGGCTCACTGAAAGCATGAAAGAAAAATACAACAGCTTTGAACTCCAAAAATTCCTTTAATTTTTATGACTGATTTGTATTCCTGAAGTTTTAATTGTTGTAGTACATAAGCAGAAGCACAACTGTAATTTACTGAGAGGAGGTGGGGGGTGGGGGTGGGGGGTGGGGGGATGTGTGTGTGTGTCACTCAATTAGCCCCTCCCACCACCTCTTCTATAAAAGCTCCCTGTCTGGAGTGTAGGAACTATTAGCAGAGTGACACAGCTGCCTTACAGAACTAGTAGCAATCTTAGGAAACCTGTGGAGTACTCTTTCCCAGCTCCTTGTGGAGGAAGAAGAGCTTTCTCATCCAGCTAAACGTCAAAGAATATCAGGTATGTGCACTTTCCTTTAAAATAGGCATTGCTGTGATTTGCTCTGCCACCAGCTGATGGCTTTATCCTTGCTTTTTTGAGGTCAGGGCACAAGTGTAGAGACAAGAACAGGTTATCTGTCTGGTTATATAAGCAGTTCAGCTCTTAATGTGTGAGGCTGTTAAGGAGTTGCCTTCAAAGTGCAAAGCCTCCAACAGAGGCACTGTGTCATGTGTTGTTTATTGGTTGCACATAATTTTGCGGTTTTGTTCTATTTAATCAGGTGACTGGGTTCAATTACATTTGTTTGTGAACTATTTTGGCGCCCTTATTGGTAGACTGTGTCCTTCACAGAACTGGCCAGGGGCCCAAAGCATGGTTGTAGGTTTACTTAGCCCAGCAAAATCTGACCTTAGCTTAACTTTCTAAATAAATGAATGATATGTGCAAATAACTTGGCTTTTGGACTCTTGTGTAAGCAAGCACAATTATAGCAGTATGACAGAGTCTTGATTGAGGGATAGCAGGACAAATGTACAGTTAAATCTTTTTTTTTTATCACAAATAACTAACTATCAAATGTTTTCTCTTCTCCAAACAGGAGGCAACATGAAATTGATCTTCCAGTCCTTCTTCTGCTGCTGTTTGCTGGCAACAGTAGCACACTGTGTGGAACTTGACGTGAATTATGAGTTGAAAAAGAAGTGAGTAAACTGAGGAGTGATTCATTTATTAGTCAAAAAATGTTTTCATCTGATTCAAGGTGTGACTGTCAGCATTCTCAATTATCTATCTTGGACTCATGGATTTTTTCCCCCCTCCTCTTACAGGCTAAGCCTATGGCTAGGGAGCAGATTGAGGCGAGATCTTGACAGCATATCAGTAGAGAAGACAGCAGAGTCTGAGCACCTTGTCAGACCAGAAGATATCAGGGATACTTTGCTGCCACATTCCAGGTAAGATCATGCAATTCTGAAACTCTATCTCTGCTTAGGATACTTTTATTATTTAAATGTATTAGAAATATATTATATATATTTAACAACTCAGGATTGAACAGTATAAACTCATATCCTCTCTCTTTGTCCTCCAGCACTGACATCCATGCCCGAACCAAGAGGTCAAATTCAGGCTGTTCCCTGGGCACCTGCGCAGTGCACGACCTGGCACATCGTCTACACCAGATCGGTAAGATCAGAGGTGGGAATGTCCCTGCCCACAAGATAAGCGCGCACGGATACGGCCGGAGACGTCGATCTCTCCCAGCGCACAGAGTCACACTGAGGCTAGAGAAGGGCAGGCTGAGGCCCGTGTGGAGCACAACTGACTCTCAAGTACACAAGCTTGAGGCTCTCCTCAGACAGACATGAGAGCCACTTTGCAAGAGGAGTTGGGAACAAAAGCAAGGGAGAAGCTAAATGTTAGTGTCTGCTCTGTTCTAAAATTCTTGAAGTGCCTCGGACTCCAGCCAAGTATTCTACAGCACATTTGTTCCAGGCATGAGGACTGACTCAGTGAATCAGAGCAAAACTGGCTGGAGCTGAATTTTGTCTAAAGGCTGAGCCTTGCAGTGAGCTCAGCAATGTGCAACGTGCAAAGAAAAAAAAAACTGCAGCTGCTTATAGACACTGGATGGCACAGCGTGGAGCGAACTACAGGTGCTGCTCTCTGCACAGCAGAGGAAAAGGAAGAGTGCTAATACATGGCAAAGTGGACTCATCCTCTGGCTTAAAGAGGGAAAACTCTTCTAATATTTTGGGACTTAACACACTTATTCCTCAAGGCCAGGACTTTGATAAGTGCTATCCTTTAAGGATTTGTGCCATCATGTTCCATGAAACTGTCAGTACTTGTCTGCACTTTTCCATTTGGACTTAAAGTCAAATGAATCATCAGGAAAAGACATCTTCAACACAATGCCAAACGGGAAGATAGGCTCCAGAGCTCTAAAGTTATCATTTTATATCAAGTTTTGGACACTGTATAAAAGGAAAATGCCTTAGATTATGTGAGATATGTGCCAGTCCATAATGGATTGAATTATACTTGAAAATGTTATTGTTTGTACAAAAACAAGTGCAATCTATATTGTTTTTTTTATTGCAGGTATGTGTATATATGAATTCCTTTATTTAAATATTACATAGAGTTACAGTAAAGTACTTATACAGATAGAACTATTTTTGTACAGGAAGAAATATATATATGGGCATTGTAGCTATTTGTCATTACTCTTCCAAACTGTGGTAATAGGATATCTGTTTTATAGGTATATTATATATTTGTAAATGTGTTCTATTTTATTTGTGTCAAAGCAATAATATTGTCATTCAATAAACATTTTGCATACAAAATCTAAACCTTGCTCAGATCTCCTTTGTTTTTACTTTTGGCTCTATTGTCTGGGGGCACACTGTTACATCAAAACAAAGAGCACCTGGACTCTGTTAAGCATTTAAAGGTTCTCATTAGAGCCCCCTTCCTTCTCTCACTACATCCCCCCTACTTATGATCCCACTCAAAAAAAGGGCAGACAGGTTGCCAGGCACATTCCTGCTAGGTTCAGCTCATATTTGCTGGCTCACCCCACACCACAGAGCAGCCCTGAAGACATTGGAGGAGGCTGAGGCTTTGGCCACATCTGTGTTCAATGGAAGATGGTTGGGACACAAGTCGGCTGATGCGGGGGGTTCCGGTATAACATTCCTTCCATATTATCTCAAAAAACTACTCAAAGTGCCAATCAAAACCTTCTAATTCCACAACCCCCAAGAGGATCATATTTTCACACCTTGTACACCACTTAATGTATACAGAAGTAGTTACAATGTAATATGCACTTTTTAACACATTTAGATCACAGCGGGAACAAAAAAATGGGACTGTGACTGGGTTAAATATGTATCACTATAGGGTATAAAGAACTCGTAACATTTTGTATCAGCTCAAAGATCATTAGTGCTCTTTAGCTGTAATTAGAAACAAGATGGTTTCTGCTTTTAATTTAGTGGAAATTCCTATTACAGCTGTTCACAGTGCAGGTAGAAACAAAGTGAGGTCAGAGCTGTGTTATGTGTCCTCTATTGCCATCTAGAGCAAATCAATGGCTATAACTGCAATATTATGGTTTCATTTATTAGTTTCAATTGGTATGATTTATTCACTCAGGTTATTCTGCGGAATTCATTTGTTTTCAATATAAATCAGCAGTGTTGGGTAAAGACCCTCCTTGTACTGTATTACCTTGTTGTATTACAAATTAAGTTCTGCCTATCATGTACATTTACATTTTTTTTTACAGTTTTTGTCATTTTAAAAGCTGTTGTTTGTATTTGACTGATTTAGATTTTATTTCTATTTTTGTATTACATCCAGTGATAAATTTAATCTGCAAAATATCCAATAGCTAAAGGCAAAACCTGCGCCACAAAAAACATAATAGCAAGAGACCAACACATAGTGTAATAATACTGAAGCACAGCAAATGTGCCATCTAGTGGCAAATTAAATTAAATTAAATGTATTTTATTTCTTTACTTTTTGACTGGGAATTAATTTCCAGGACAAAACGAAAAACATGCAGGAAGTACAAATGTGCAGTGTTTCTCATCACTGCAAAATCACTCTAACAATAGAATGAATGCTACGCAGTGTACTTTCTAACTGTGTAAAGGTGTCACTCTTTCAGTAAGCCAATCAGCTGGTGACGCCAGAGACAAAAAGTCACTGGCGTCATCAGTCTGACAGTGGCATGGTTATAGCATCAACAAACTGAGGAGTGTAGCTCAGCAGGTAAAAAAGCTAACAAACAAGACCTACACATATGGTGTTACTATTAAAATTGAAAGCGTTATCATGAAGATATTTTAGGACCTGCTTGATGTCATCTTAGATCCATTCACCATTTAAACTTTAATGCCAAAATGCAAGAGTTCAAAAGGATCATCTGGAAAATACTGTCGAGAGCTATGGTAGCAATAAGATCACATACATTCTTTGAGGTACTGCTAAGAGGAGAGAGGAGAGGAGAGGAGAGGAGAGGAGAGGAGAGGAGAGGAGAGGAGAGGAGAGGAGAGGAGAGGAGAGGAGGCTGTTGCATACTCAGTCTGACAATACTAATGTCAGTCAAAATGATACAGGTCCAACACTAAGAATCAGGCCTCTGAAACCAACTCTAAAAGTATCTTGACAACTTGACCTGAGAGGATTAGCCTTATAATCTCCACCACTGTCAGTCTAAATCTGGGACTGGACCTGCTTGTGGCTACTCCAGTAAATCTGAGTCCTCTTATGAGGCGATGTGAGGATTTGCACAGTATGCCTGCATAACTCACTGTTCACTTTATTAGGTGCACCTTAACTGCTTGTTAATGCATATATCTAATCACCCAATCACATGGCACAACTCAATGCATTTAGGCATGCAGACTGAGCAAACTGATTCTCTTAGCACACTTTGAGCCCCATAGTACCAACTTGCCATCATTTTAAACTCCACAACCTACCTGAGTATTGTTACTGACCATGGCCATTGCTTCGTGACCATAGTGTACCCATCTTCTGATGGCTGCTTCCAGCGGGATAACGCACTGTGTCACAAAGCTCAAATCATCTCAAACTGGTTTCTTGAACATGGCAGTGAGTTCACTGTACTCAAATGGCCCCCACAGTCACCAGATCTCAGTCCAACAGAGCACCTTTGGGATGTGATGGAACATTAGATTAACTTCATGGATGCACAGACTGTGTGATGCTATCATGTCATTATTGGCCAAAATGTCTGGTTAATGTTTTCAGCATATCTTTGAATCTGTGCCATGAAGAATTACGCCACGACTAACACCGTTGAGGTGGCTGGACTGCAACTATCTGTACACTGATTAAAAAACTGAAATTACAGAGAAAGAAGTCAATGTAGAATTTTAGACTTTAGTGAAAAATTTAATTTTATTTACACATCCACCTTATTCAGTGGTTCTACAACTGCAGTGTAGGTCACCATGGGCAGGTCATAGAACCCCTGCAAGGAGGGCTTTGAGTGTGATATATGTGGGGAAAATAAACAATGCCATGCTGACTTTTGTAAATGTTACTCAAATGTAACTGTCTTTTTTTATTGTCAGTGATAGATAAAAAGTGTAAGTGTGAGGCTGTAAATGTTTTTCCAGCTCCTGATGGCAGGCATGCCAGAAAGAGCTTGACAACCGTTGATATGACGTGTCTTCTTAGCAAAATATCCTGCAATGCAACAAATCAACCACAAGAGGACATAATTGGTCTCTAAGAAAGAAGAGACATCAGGGGGAAAAACTAATAATTCATATACTGGCTCACTTTGAACATAATTACCACTAAACTAACACTGGCTGATAAAGGAGTGAAAGGACCAATAAAGGCAGACTTCAGCATTTGATTTCAGCTGCTATCCTCGTGCTAGGTTTTGGCCACGAAAGAGTTAAGGATGGAGTGATGTGAGCTGCAGGCTGGTGGATGAGAAATCAAATACTTTCTCAACAACAAGAGCACAGCATGACTTAGAGGTTTCTCTAAGAGACCTTGTTGGAACACACTTCAGAGACAGCAGAGCCTGAGGAGGTGAGTGCACTTATTTGACATATTATCTAGCAGCAGTAATGACCTCAGTTATGAAGAATCGAAGGCAAAACTCACTTTAAGTCTCTTTCTATGGCTTCACATTTGTTATCCATTTTTTTTCCTGTTATAGTTAATTATATATAGATTTGTTAAAATTGGGTGTGGGACTTTGTAAGTGCTAATTAATTTCTGTGTACCCATATCCAAACCTATTCACTGGGTCATTAGAAAAGAAAATACACATATAGACTTACTGGAAAGTCTATCTGACAAGTGTTACAGAGTAGCTGTAAGCATAGCTGTTTGACATTGGCAACTGAGTGCTCTTTTTTTATCTTTACAGTTTTTCAGGCCCTGGTCACTGAGAAAAATGAGAAGAGAAGACACACCACTTTCAAAGCCGCACTCAAATCCCTGCTCAGGAAAGAGTGAGCCCTTTTATTTTTTTCCCCCCTCTCTCATGACTATCTCTCTGTAATGTGCAAACGGCTTTCTCTTGTGCTGTTGACCTCTCTGTCAGATATGAGTTTGACAAAGAACCAATTTGGGGGCCAGGCACAGCAGTGAGGTGTCTGAGAAACATAAAAACAAACAAACAGAAAAAAGACAAGATAAAGGCAGCAGAACACAGCAAGCGGGATCTAAGACAGGCATATGAGTGCTCTGTTAATGGCCTCATGAAGCCTCCTAGGGGACTTGGGAGATGATATGAGTTTCCATATTACAGTGCACTTAAATCAGACTCACAAATACAGTGGGGCACAGACCCACATTAGCACAGTCCAGAGTGAGAACCATTAAAGTACTCTCCACATTAGTGTCTAACAATGCTTTCCACCAACCAACATCACTCTCAGCCATCTGATCCAATGTTTCCAGACAGAGAATCTGAAAGGCTCCTGTGATGCTGAACAAAATGTTTTCCTGAGCCAGAGAGTCATAAATATAGACTGAAAACATTTTAAAGGACAGAGTGATCACAATGCAGAGGTACAGCGGAAATCAGCAGCAGGCAGATTCACATGTCATTTGCTAAATATCTTAAAATTAAAACTATTATGTTATCTGAAAGTAAATGAGGATCAAAAGACATCAACTGAAATCAAGACAAAAATTCAAAATGGGCACACAGACCTTAGAATAAAAATAAATAAAACCCCAAATTAACCTCAAATACCGCACCACTTCTCTGTCATTCAGTCGCGAGCTGTTCTTTTATCAGTGTATCTGGTTGAAGAACAAATGAATATTTATAGGTGTTGTACTTTTATAAGGGGACCCTGTCTCTCCTACCAGAGTTCATCAACCCAAACTTAGAGAACAACACATGTGAGGAGTCAGATAAAATCCTGTTAACCTGCTGAACAATAGAGTGTAGAGTGAGGAGTGTTGTTCCTGTGACTTTTCCTTGCTCTTATAATCAATCAAAATAAAAATTAGACTTTTACTCTTGACTGTTAAATTATCAAACCAGCTACTGATGCCATAGTGAATCACAGACTCTATAGTAGCCCTATAAAACATAACATTTTTGCAGTTATCAAAAACTCTTAGTCTCCAGAGAAAATTAAAACACTGATGCATTCTCATACATACACTTTCCACATGTATGTTCCAAGTAAATGCTTCATCGATGTGCATTTGTATGGCATAACCTAGTATCATGGCCAAGTATAGTGATAGGGGTCTGATCTCCAGCTGTTCTGAAATCTATAATAATTTCTTTGTTTTCTGTACATTAAAGAGCAAGTGACACTCAGCACACCAGTTCACAAACCGATCCACTCCAGTGTTACGGCTGGAAAAATCAGAGTCATCTGAGAGCAACCTAAGAATTACAGTATCATAAGAAAATGTTACATTTTGAGGCTGGTGACGTGTGTATAAGGCTCTCCAGTGCATTATTGTAGTGATGGCATCACTTGTACTAAGAGTTCTCCTATAGGCAAACTGATACTTATCCAAAAATGGCTCAACCGCGTTGCATAACTCTTCAGTTGTGATCTTTTTAAATACTTCCATAACATTAGAGGTTAAAGCCACTGATCTCCCTGAGGACAAGGCTTTTCTAATGCTCAGAAACTGTGCCACGCTTGTTTTCAGTTGCTGTTATTTAATAAACACTGACTGAACAACATCAGAATTGAACATTATTTTAATAAACTGATGCAAAGGATCAGCCTATCTACTTGGTCAGTTGGCTACTGAGCTGTGACAGAGGATATTGATTTATACCAAATAGTAGGAGGAAAACATCTTTTCCAGCACACACATCTGAGTGAATCTTATCACGTAAAGAAGCCCGATGTGAACCTTGCAAAGGTAGTTTAATCAGTGACTTTTGCCAGTACACCACAGCATGATTGTGTATTTCAGATGGGCTAAACCAAGGTCTGAAAATAGATCAAACACAGTGCCAAGAGCAAGAGAACAGCGATAGCAAGATTAAATGGACAACTCCTTAAAAAAAACGATCACAGCAGCTTTTGAATTAATGACTGAACAGGACTCTGATGGCTATGCCTCTTTGCCACAGAAGTAGCACTTTTCCTCTCTCCCTCTGTGTGTGCACACTGTACAGTAGGTGACACACTGCTGTGTATTTGTATTTGCGAGCATGTGTGTCCACGATACAGAAACCAGGAGAGTGGAAAAAAAAGCAGCAGGCTATGTCTACTTTGACTGAGGCCCTCCCTTTGTTGACAGCCAGTTTTGACATATTCTCAGGACTAGTAGCTCAGTCAACATGATGCCACAGGCTCCTTTAGCCTTTAGAGAGAACCAAAACTCTAGTTATATACCACTCTAGACTCATAGACTGCAGACAGCAGCCATTAAGTTGCCACTGAATCTGCACGGAGCCTCTTTACAGTCCAACTTTAGAGGACAACACGTCCAGATAAGGCTATGAGCAACACTGAAGGTAAGTGCAACAGGTTAAATGGTTGTGAGGTTGTTATGGTATAGGCTTCTTCTTTCTTTTGGCTTCTTTCTTCACTGGATCATCTGCCTCCATCTCACTCTGTCCCTACATCCTCCTCTGTCACACCTCTACATATCCTCCTTCACAACATCCATGAATCTTCTCTGTGGTCTTCCTCTTTTACTCCTGCCTGTCAGCGCCATATTCAATATCCTCTGTCCAAAATATCCAATATCCCTCCTCTGCATGTCCAGACCACCGCAGCCTTGCCTCTCTAACTTTGTCTCCAAACTGCTCAACCAGAGCTGAGCTGTGCCTCTGATGTACTCATTTCTAATCCTGTCCATCCTGGTCCCTCCCAGTCCTGACACCTCCAGCTCAGCCTCCTGTCTTTTTATTAGTGCGTCTCCAAACAATACACCATAGCAGGTCTCTCTATCATCTATGGTGTAGACAAAACCACACCTTTTTTCTTTAGAGCGGATGAATAGGGAAAAATATTCTTACCTCGGCCCTTGCTTGATCATGACTGCATCGCCAGACCAGAAAGCTTTCACCGGAACAGCATACTGTACTGTAACTGGGCTTCAACAGGTCCGAGTGGGTGTCAGGGTACAGGAAAGATGGACCTGCAGTAGCATCAGGACCACAGCAGTTTTAAACACAAAAGTTAATTTAAGGAAATCCCAAGAAAGAGAAACAAAATCTGAAAGCAATGCAAAAACAATTACAAGAGATAGGCAATCCAATAATGCAGCTTTTCAAGAAAGATCTGCAGAAATTGCAACAAATTTAACAGTTCTATAAAAATATTTTAAGTGGCCACAACGAAAGAACTGATTTGAAAATTGAGCACGGAGTAGGTCCAATAATGCATTATTGCAAAACAGGCCATTTCTTTATTTTATATATAACACCTTTGTGAATTCTGTCAACTACAGCCTGTTTCCCAATATAAACAAGGATATTGGAAACAACAAACATAGGAAACGCCTTTGTGGCCCACAACATGGAGGCTCAGTACATTAACAATGCAAATTGAGGAGTTATAGAATTGGTGTGACCTGCAAATAGACTGGTCCAGTGTCTACTCTGTGTTCTTTTAGCTGAAATTGGAGCAGTGTGAAGCAGACTCGGGAGCAGATTAGCAACAAACATGAAAAACATGCATTTTCTGCATCATCAGCTGAATGCGCAATGAAACCTGCTGAGCCGAAACGGAGCAATGCTGTTAATAAAATGCGCCTCAGCAGACTTAATCTATAAACTAAATGTATCCAGTAGATAATCTGTCGCAGTTAGAGCATACTGACAGACGGTTTAAAACCGAAACTCTAAACATAATCCGCTCCGGACCAGTTTATGTGTTCAGGATGAGTTACCATGGTAAAGAGAGCCCTTTTTACTGCAACTCGATTCTCCGCTTCCTGGTAAACATCTGTGCACAACATCCGAGGTAATTAAGGCCACGCATTCTCCCTAAAAACCACCTCGCAGACCCGCCCCAGTTTGTCAGTCAGTCGGTGCAGATGGCGTGGAAAGGTGACCGGCCAGGTAAGAAATAGTTTTGTAGCCTATCAGAATGTGATATAATGCGTAAGCGACGCATGCTATTAAAAAGCATGTAGGGCAGCTTGAGGTGGGCCTGAAGTCAAGTTCAAGTTAAATTGTAGAGCAAACGTCGGTGTTGCTGCTGTGGTTTGGCATCTTCTGCCTATAAAAAACATTATATCTGTATATTTTTATTTTATTTTAATTTGATTTGATTAATTTTAATGCAGTTAATAAAAAAGACTACTCTATGCATATGAATTCACTGTTCTCTTTTAGTGCATTGTTGTTTTTTGGCAGCCATAGTCTTAGTCTTCTGGACGAAAATGCTTCTTAGTTTTAGTCGGTTTTAGTCATTTCTAAATGTGATAGTTTTAGTCTAGTTTCAGTCGACGAAAGCTCAAAACGTTTTAGTCAAGTTTTAGTCAGCTTTAGTGGGGGAAAAAAGAAGAAAGTATTTATTAGTCTTTACAAATGAATAAGAATAATTAGTGGTAACAGTGAATCAATTACTCCAAAAATGCAGTAAACAAAACACTCATTTTGGCCATTGGGGCTTCATTTCTCACAATTTGATAAAGTGCAATGCACATACAGATGCCCAAAATATTAGCAATGAATGAAGAACACATGCTTAACTTGACCTTGTCTTCCAGGGCAATTAGGTTGTATATTGTACATAAAAACAGACACCACACAACACCAGGCTATTGTTTACTAGTGCAAAATATCAGGTGGTGGTGCCTTCAGGTGCTGCTTAGGATATCTGGTGTTTTTTCCACCAAGTTTTAATGCACAATTACCACAATCTCCCTGGACAATGCCTTCAGTTTTCCTTTCAAATGTGTTATTTTGAAAATAAGTCCATAGATATTTTCTTGGTTTGCGTCCATCGAGCACCTTCGTGCAGCGTCCTGCACCTGGTCCATCAGTGATTAAAGCCCATGTCAGACTCAAGGCCCGCGGGCCACATCTGCCATATAATTTTATACGGCTTTATATGATTTCATATTGTTATTATTAATGCCACTCGGGTCAATGGTGCTCTCACCACTTATACTACAAATCCCACAATGCACTGCAACAGCTGCCGCGAAGGCCTAGACCTGTGCACTGTTGCCGATTGATCAGTAATCAGTGGATAAAAACAGCGGTCAGCAGTTTTTAAAGTGACGTTTAAACTAGTCTGACCAACTGAAAAGTGGAAAACAGGGATTTTCCAAACTGGAGGGAGGCAGAGGACCCGATCGCTCACCTCGGAGGTAAATCGTGCGTCTCTTTTCCCCGCCTGCGATGTGTGCGTAAAAGAGCAGATTGGTGGGAAAGATGCAGATGGAGACCTGCACAGGTGAGCTGCAGTGCATCACTGCGTCACACAGCAGGAGCAAAGTCCTGACGACAGAACAGGCCGTGAGCACCGGAACACAGACCGTGAACTTTATAAGAGGCAAAGCTTTAAATCACCGGCAGTTTGGGAGGAAATAGTTTCTGAGTTTGGTGAAGTGCCTTATACACAGGTGCGATGAGCTACCTGCGGAACAAAAAAGTGAAGGAAAAGTATCAGCGAGGCTCCGGGATGAAAGGTGGCTGTGTGAGGATCATCCATACATCCGTGAAGCTCCAGGGACGGGACCGCGTGTTTACGCGTGATTGCAATCAATAAATCAGAGCAGGTCTCCCGCTGTTTGCAGCTTTTTTGCTGAGAAACTGGACACACTGCGCAGTTTATGCAGCGTTTTTCTGACTGTGAAGCGCAGGAATTCCGTTTTTATCTGAAAACTTTGCACATTTTCATCAGCTTGAAATATATTCATTTATCCTGATGTGATCTTTGAAGAAACATAATTTCATATTTTATTTAATGTGTTGAGGAAAAGTTGCTGTGTTTTGGCCATTTAAATTCATATTGCTGATTAAAATTATTATTCGTAATCCTGTTCAGACGTCTTCAGTTTGGGCCCGTCCTGTGACTAAATTTGACCCCCCCTGGATTAAAGTAATGGAGGAGGTGGGCGTGGCCAAAATAGATGGGCTGCAGCAGCATTACTGATAGCTTTTAGCTTCTGACTGACAGGTTGTAGGCACAATAGGCAGACATGTCATGCATTTTGGATGACTGAAGAAACATCATTAACCTCGTCTAGTTTCGTCTCGTCAACGAAAACTCTCGTCTCGTCATGTGTTAGTCATCAAAGAGCCACGTGTATCTCGTCATAGTCTCGTTATCGTCATTAAAAAAAGGTTCGTCAACAAAATCATTTCGTCATCGTTAACGAAAACAACACTGGTGTGAAGACAGATGAGTGAATACTTTTAGCAATATTGGTGTATGTGCTTAGACAATTAAATCTCATTATTCATCTCCTGTGATCTTTAGGATCCCAGAGTCGCAGCAGCAGTTGGAAATCAGGCACAGACGTGCACGAAGGAGTAATTGGCAGAGGTAAGTCTCAGACCTGTAAAGGACACAAGTTATCATTTGATTGTTCAGTATTTTCCTGTTACTAAGCTAATATGGCTCAGTGCTGTTTTTTTTTAAATAACTTAATCACACAATGTTTATTTCCAAATCATTTTTAAACCATTTTCTATTTATAAGTTACAGCTTCTTCCTGAGCATATTTAATTCTAAACACTTGCCCTTGCATGATCAACCAGGGAAAGTGGTCACTGTTGAGGTGAAAGTCATCTTATTCCCTTGTGCTTCTTAGGCATGTTTAGCACTGCAGTGTCCTCTGGCCATCTAGGAGTTCCCTGGGCACTTGAGCAGGGTGAATTACCGTTCAACCCCCCCACCAATCTCTCAGTTGGCATCAACAGCGGTGGTGTAGATGCCAACAGTCACCAAGACAGTGCTATCATCCCACGTACAGATGAGGTCAAGGTTAGTCACACCATATTCAGTGAGCGAGTGTTGCTATATATTGTCCTGATATTTAAATAATGATGTCAGGTTTATATTTACTATATAAGTATGAGTTGTTTGTTTTATGATTGTGCAGGAAAAGATAACATATACAAGGTTTGGCCAGGACAAGAACAGGCTGGATCTGCTAGATGGCCAAATAAGTCAAAGGGACAATGCAGGAGACAAGAGTCGCCACCGTGCCAGACAGATGCCGTCTGAATCACCAACAGAGGAAAATGGAGCATTAGACGTCAAAGGCAAGAGAAAGTTTTAAAACCTTAACCAGCTAATCCCGTCAGGAAAGCATGAACACTTTTTAAATAGCTATGTACAGTTATTCTGGTTATGGGAAAAAGCTCCTTGCAGATCATAAAAGCTTTTCATATTTCATAACCTTTTCATATAGGAATCTTTTTTTATTCATCTATACATGTCAGCTTTGTGTGTTGTGCACCCTTGGGCATCTTTCTGAGTTACTGAGCTCACCAAAAAAATGTAATCGGTTTGCAGAATTCCCTGAAGAGAAATAATATGTATTAGTATTGATTTGCTCCATAGCCCAATCATCCTGTAGTCCCTCTTTTGGGATTGACCGATAACAGCTGAAGAACTAGCATCATTCATCTTTTGTATGAAATCAAGAGGAACATTAATGTAAAAGTTTTCTGTCTGAATAGCAGAAGCCTATCACTTTAATAGATTTGCGAACAGCGATGGCATAGTTACCTTGAAAAAATAATCTGATTACTGATTATTCCTTTAAAAAGTAACTTAGTTACTTTGATTACTTAATTTTAGAAGTAACTAAGATAGGTTACATGTTACTTTTAGTTACTTTCAACAGCTGCTGGTCTTGTGCCAAAAAGTGATTGTCTGCCATAAAGTTATTCCGATGTTTCTGTGTGCTTTTATGTGTAATGTCTTTGCTTATATTGGCAAATAGAGTGCAATCAGCATGATTTATGAAGGGCTTATATATGAAATGAAGAAATAACCTGTTTTTCATCAATGCAATTTCTGCATCCTTCATAGCCAGATTTCTATTTAAAAAGACATTTTTACTGTCAATGACAGTTTTTACCTTGATTAAAAAACAAATATATAAAAATTACTTTGCCAAAAACTTGATTGCAACTCCTACCTTGTGATAGAAATGCTGTTTCTCCCTCAAAATGACTTCATATCATTCATGAGAGATATGTCTGACATATGTTTCACAGATTATAGATCAGCAAGTCATTTACATTCATTTAAATACAGGCAGTCATTATTGGCAAATACCGAAAATCGCTTTTTTGGCAGACGATCACTTTTTGGCTTAACACCGGCAGCACTGCGCCGTGACTCCAGATGTTTCTTCATATTTGACGGAGTGTTTGTAAAGCTAGATAGCACTTTGTCACCAGCACAGAGTGCACAACTAACCTTGATATTGTCATCTTTAGCTGACACAAACTCAAAATAGTGCCTGTATTTGCAGTTAGAAAACGTGCATCTCTCCTCCCTCCATTGTTTACATTTGTGTCGCTGTGCTATTATTGTTCTCAAGCTCAAAATGGGACTTAATTGTCGGATCAGCCAGATGTCACTCCCCGAGATGCAAGAAAAAAGCAAAAATATAGATTTTTACTAAGGAAAATGACAAAAATAATAATGCACACTGACTTGGATAAGTAACTTTAATCTGATTACTGGGCTGCAAATAGTAATGCGTTAGATTACTCGTTACCGAAAAAAGTAGTCAGATTAGAGTAACGCATTACTGACATCAGTGATTGTGAAACAGTGTTATGTTTGGCATGTCTGAAAAGTCCTGATGTCTGTGTCCAGAGACTTAAAATGTTACTCTTCTGTGTTTTAGATCTGCAACTGAATGGCAGCATGCTGACATCTAAAGCCAACCCTCTCTCTGAGTCTCTCATTAGCCCCACCAGTCCTGACACTCCCCAAGGACCCCAAAGCCCAATTAAGTGCTTCACTCCACCCCACCAACCAAGCCCTCCTACAGTTCCACCCAACCCTAAAAATGTGTCCCGTCTTAGAAGGGCACCTAGCTTGAGCAGAACCCGACCCTCGCTGTCCCACAGTTCAGGTCAGTGGGTCTAAAAATCCAAAAATTCATGGACTTTTTCTACGTGCTGCATGAAACGTCAAACTTAATTGTCATCTTTATTGCACACAGAAATTGTCACTGAGTTTTTCTCAGCGTTCTCTATGTCCTCTCTCTCTGCTTAGCAATACTCAGTCACATAGATAAACCAGTGCTATAACAGGTCTTTATTTAAAAAAAATGTTGAAACATTAATTAGACTGACAGAACCATTAGAGCATGGGTGAATAAGATGTTTGCTCTCGGTAATGAGCCACAATGCTTTGTTTTGACAACCTACTGTTAATGCACCACCACCCACATTCTCTCACTCTCTCTCACACACACACACACACACACACACACACACACACACACACACACACACTGCTTGTTTTCAGACTGAGATGTAACATGAGACCGAATCTGTGTATTGTGTGGTGTCTAATGGGCCATTTAGATGAGCTGTCCCCCGGCGCTATGGATCACAGAAAAAATCTCTCCGATCCTACAGAGCTGTGCCCATTTTCAAAACCCGACTTGGCGCTGATACAGAGCTTCAGTCTGCTGAACTCTGAAGACTGGTGAGAAATGCTCATTCCATCACACTTAGACATCTCTTTATATGTCAACCACAGAGTAAAATTACTACTATTTGTGTGTTATTATTTTTTAATGTAGGAAGAAGAAGATTGAAGGTCTGACATTCCTGCGCTCTCTTGCCCACTACCACTCAGACACACTTCAGGCCAAGCTTCATGATGTGTGCCTGTGTTTAATTCAAGAGGTAAAATTTTTTGTATAACACTCCCACATAATTTCGAGCTCTATGTTTGGTGTTGTCTTACTCTGCTGTTGATATCCATTTTTACTATTATATTTAACTTGTCACATTTCTAACATTTACATTTAATAAATATATATCTCAGCTTTAGCTACTTTACACTTTGGTAAATTCTTGTGGGTTTTTTTGTTTTGTTTTGGGGTTCTTTGTTCAGATATCTTAAATGTATCTTTGTCGTGTTATTAGTGCTCAAATGCTCTTCTTATCCCTTAAACACTAATAATGATCTTATTTAGGTGAAAAACCTGCGGTCAGGTGTGTCCAGGGCTGCGGTGTGTACTTTAGGTGACCTGTACACACATCTTCAGCGAGCAATGGACCAGGAGCTAGAGGGGACAGTTAAAGCTTTGCTGCAAAAGGCTGTAGAGAGTAACGCCTTCATTAGGCAGGATGTAGATGCAGCACTGGATTGCATGGTGCAGCACTGCACTCCTACTCGAAGCATCAACGCTTTACTCACTGGAGGACTGAGGTTAGCTTGCACACACAACAAATAGTTTGTTGAATGATGGTCTTTTAAGCTTTGATTGCTGAATTGGTTTCCTTCTTTGCTGATAGTCACCTTAATGCAGTGGTGAGGAAATGCACAGCTCAACATCTGGCTAATCTGGTTGAGAAGGTTGGTGCTGCACGTCTGCTTTCTGGGCCTAAAGATCTCACTGACAGAATTTTACCTGCCGTAACCAAACTCACACAAGACTCATCACAGGAAGCCAGGTATGTAGAAACCTTGAATGTTGATTAATACATTTTACATCGTTTGTATTTGTTTGAGTTGTAAGATTTTATATTTTTGTATTATCATAAAAAGCATTTAGCAATAAAACAGTGACAAATTTGAGATGTCCTCAAGATTTTTAGACTACAAAAAGGATGTGGTACAATCCAAATCCACTTAATATAATATAATGCAATTCAGTATAAACCAACATAAATGGCAAACCTGCATGTTGCCCCAAAATTAAGTTAGTTTTTGGAACACTAACCAAAATATAGAAAATTTTTACTATTGCTTTTGGATTGCAGATCCAAAAAGGTATGACACCCATCAGAAATTGTTAATGTCTGAAATACCATTACACTGTCTCTCCCCAAAGATACTTTGGACGTCGAATGCTGCTGTCCCTGTCTTCCCACCCAGAATTTGAAAAGATCCTGGAAAAATACATCCCTACCAAAGACCTGCAGACTGTCAGAGAGACTGTCTTCACTCTAAAGACAAAGGTACTATTTTTGTTTATGTTTACAGGAAAACTGATATTTCGCTAGAAGTCAAATGTAGCCATCTAACTATCGTTTGTTTTTTTTATTTTAGGGTCTTGGTGAGATGCCTCAAGATACTCAGTCAGCCAGAGGCAGACGCTCCCTCCCAGGCAGTGGTATAGTCAGAGCCTCGTCCCTCAACAGAGAGCCACTCAAGCAAACCAACAGGTGAGTGTAGATATGAACAATTGTCCCAAATATGCCTATTCATGCAAATCTGGCTTCCATAAACTATGTAACACATAGCATTTGAATTATCATATATTTTATATACAGGGAGTCTCACAGCCATTACAGCTGTAGATCTCAGACACAGAGTATTGCAGACAAGACTGAATATATCAAGCAGATCTCGGGTCTGCTGGGTTCAAAGGACTTCAGAGAGAGGATCAAAGGCATCGAGCAGCTGGTGGCTGACTGCCAACACAACCCAAACATGGTCATCAACAGTATATTCCCGGTTAGTTTTTCTCCAATCCATTCAGCATTTCTTTATGTGCATCGTCATTGTTCTCGGTTATTATGAAAAGACAACAAAGTGTTTGCCCTTCTCCCTCTGGTCTCCTTACTTCTAGGTGTTTGATGCCTTCAGAGCAAGGCTGCAGGAGTCCAACAGCAAGGTCAACTTGTGTGCCCTGGAGTCTTTACAGAAAATTATCCACTTGTTAAAGGACAACCTGTCCCAAGTAGTCAACATCCTGGTCCCAGCAATCGTGGACAATCACCTCAACTCAAAGAACAATGCCATCTACTCTGCTGCTATTGGAGTAATTAATGCACTTATCTTAAATCTAGGTACTTATTTTGAGCATTAAAATATTTTTAAAGGTGAACTTTTAGGTTAAAAATGGCTTCAATTTGGCTGTCATTTTTTTCCCACTCACTACAGATAGCGTGCTTCTCCTTCAGCCTTTTTGCACCAAGGCTCAGTTTTTAAGTGGGAAAGGAAAGGTGGATCTAATCGAAAAGGTCACAGGTATGTCTGGTGTAATAGTTCTGCACCTGTAATGACCTCCTGCTCTGATTTGATCTGAATACATTGTGTTGCTTCTCATCTTCTATATTTAGATCTCGTGACAGAGCTCTACCCTCGTAAGCCCCAGATGGTAGAGCAGAAAGTGTTGCCCTTGCTCTGGTACCTCTTGGGCACCTCTACCCACAGCGGCACTATTCATGGCCGGGGCGGCAGTGCAAGGGGTGCTACTGCCAACCTGTGCCAAGCCCTTTATGCCCAGATGGGGCCAAGCCTGAGTGAGTATGCTGCTTCCCAGCCTGCCAATGTCCATAAAGGTTTAAATGATATCCTGAGGACTTTATCATAAGGTAAAGCTGGCTCCAAACACGACCAAATGTTGGAAGAGGGACAGCATTAGAACTGATCTTACTTGAAGATGGAGATGTCCTACATTTCTTACAGTGCCTGCACTTTTATATAAATACAGAGAAAGTCCTTTAAAGGTTGGAGCTCTTATTCTTATCTCAGTGAGATTTCTTCTGGTACAGAATCATGGACAGCAGTAACTAACTGACATCAGGTTTTTCACATACTCAGCCTGCTCTCTTTGCACTTTGAAAGTAGCTCATTGTTGTTGCTTTTTCCCATAACCTATACATGTACTGTAGACAAATCAGAGACACTATTGCAGAATGTAAAAATGAAATGCACAAAAAAGAAGAGGAAGAACACAGGGACCCGAAAGTTGTATATTTTTGCTGTTTCATCAAATGTGATGTGATATTTTTTAAATGTCTAAAATGTCGATTTGGAGGAGATTTCTGAACTGAGATTAACAAGAATAGTACAAAAAATACTTTTGTACAGCTCAAATGTGTATTTGCACAGTATTAGCTTATTATGTGTTTGCTGTATGCTGGTACAGTTTTAATTTATCTATTGTGTAATGGTTTAAAAGTTATATTAATGATGTGCTGAGTTGGTACTGTGTCTTTTTGCATGACCAAAATTTACTGGCATATCAAAATTGTTGATTTATGTGTACGTGGATGCATAGAGCAAGGTTGGTTTCGAACTCCTGAGTGAGAAACGAAAGGTTTTCCTTCTTCATTTGCTTGAGAAACCGTCATGGCCCAGGTCTGATAGTGTCTCATTATAGTGCCAGTCTTCAAGTAGCCTTTGAACTCCTCTATTGCAAAATTATGTCAGAACTTATTTGTGAACAAGCTCAAGAAGATGTAAGAATAAACAGTTTTATTTCTGTACAACAAACTTCAGTGTGCCTCATTCAAGGATTGGAAATGAGATGGAGGGATTGACTTGCCTAATCACAACAATACATAATTTTTAACAGTGAAAGATGTATTAAATTCTGTCCATTAAACACACATTATACAACTTAAGTAATCTAATATAGCTTTATTAATGGGTGCAGTTACTGGATACACAAGCTTCTTCCAAGTGTTTTTTTTTTCTTTTTTTTTTGCGATTCCTTATGCCTCGTTCATATGACATGTTGAGTAGAAGTTAACCATAACTAGCCTTCTGATGACTCCAGAAAAAATGACTGGCTGTGAAGAATCCTTGAAAGAGGACCATTCAAAGGCTTTGAAAAAGAGGTAGGCTTAGCACACAATAAAAAGAAAAAGGGGCTCACATTGCTTTAAAATGCTTTGATGTTTAACAATGAATAATATCTCCAAGATACACATGGGTTTGTAATTTAATAAAACACAAATCATAATCCTTGCACCTTCATATGAAAGTAGCTGCCATTTTGAAATAGCACTGTTTAGAAAATGACGCCAGCTGCAAAACACTAAGCAATGTACAGTATATCTGAGTGAATTTCTTCCTGTGACAGACTGAACAAACTCGCTGTTCAACAGTCATGCGACAGTACGTGATTTTTACAGCGTTTCAGTAGCAGGGTGGACTAGCTTGTGCTTGGAGGGAAGCTGCTACTGGGTATTCATTCATTCAAAAGAAAAAGGAAAAAAAAAGCCTAAAGGCAATCCTGTCACAAACTGATATGGGCAATATACACATAAACATACTTTTTGTTTTCCCAAATCCAGTATTTCCATTATCAAACTTTTAACAAAGATATAAAAATGAGGGAGCGCTTTCAGAATAAGAGCAAAACTCCCTTTAAGCTTCAGAGCGAGCCACAGTGGTGCTGTCAAAATGGCCGAATGTGTTTGCTACTTGTGTGCAAATTCCTTACCTTTGCTTACAGATGCATACATTTAGATGGCATGTGTAACAGATTAGGTATAAAACAACAAAAGTAAACAATATAAATAAAATTACCATTAAATGTGCTTTTTTTGGGGGGCATGAAAAACTGACGAGTTCACTCCCCTGAATTCAAGTTATTCCTTAAATGATGTAACTACCATCTGACGCCAAGGAAAAAAGCTGACATAAAATGTATTATCACAGATTCCTGATCAATTAAACATTCGGTTATTTATTTTTTTGTTATGAATGAGGGGTTCATGATTTTGACTGGTCAGTTAATGGTCTGCTGCTTGCTTTGTTCCCTCAGCTTTACTGACCAAATGGAAAAATTAGCCCCTCCTCCTCCCGTTGATCTTTCCATCCTGTTACTAAGGCAGCTGGATCAATTCCATGTTGGACGACTGCATGGTTGCCATCCTGTACACCTCACTGTGTCAGGGACCAGATGTCTTGGGCAGGTCCTGGTTCTCAGCCAAGTGGAGCTTTTGTCTGAGCACGCACACATTAAGGATTCACCACAGAAGGACTTTGAACTGAAAACACATCATTCAAATCCAGTGTCTGCTCCCGCACTGCCAGGGTGATTCCCCTAAATAAACAGGCGTTCAGCTAAGAAAGGATACATTGAGGTGCTGAGCTCCTCCAGCTGCAGAAACAAATGAGCAAACAGGAGAAATGGGTATTGAAAACAAACAGCCAAAAATAGAAAGTGAAGCAGTAGTACACAGCATTAATCTCACCGTGTGATCATATTACATAACAGCCTGTGCATTTCAGATCAATATTTGAGTTGCGTTCTCATCATCCAACTACAGTGCTTCCAAACCAAATGGCCAGATTCCTTTTCTTATCCATGCAAAGTAAAGTCACTTCACACCCCATCTGCTCTGAGGCACAGTTCTCCACTGTGGCTTCAGCTAGAAATTATTCCTGGCAGCAGTGTCTGTAATGAGTTGAAATCATCTTCTCACCTTAATCACACTCAGCACTGCAGCTTCACGCAGTGAGCATAGCAGCCCCAGGCGTGGGTAACTAGGAGCCACACAACACACTAACAATAGAAACTGTCAAGGCATTCATAGATGGTACATCACTGCACCGGAGAGCATTTAGCTTTTAAACAGGCCAACATTTCAACTGAATTTGGTGTGGAAAATTGGCAAAGTAGTAGTATTTTAATTAACGGTCTCCTCCATTTTGGAAAGAGGAAACTTTTGCATTACATGCTGATTTTATATTTTTATATATATATTTTTTTCTCCCATTTATAGTTTATTTTAGCCATGTAACACATCAAATTCAACCTTACTACACAATGAATAATGCAGATTATGACGGTAACACCCGTGATTGTGTATTTCTTGCATTAAAAAGGCTTTTTGTGTGATGACTTTTAGGGGAAAAAAATGTTTCCTTTCAACCACACTGCAAAGTGTATAGCCACCTAAAAGCTCAGCTAAGAGGTGCAGCCCAGGGCAACCAGATCCCAATAAACTATATGACAATGTTGGCCAACAATCAGATGATCCCATATGAGCAACACTTAGTGACAGTGAGGAGGAAGAACTTCACTGTAAAAGGAAGAGACCTCTGGCAGAACCAGGCTGAAGGGGGGGCAGCCATCTGCTGCGACTGGTTGTGGGGTTGAGGAGAAAGGAGAGAAAAGAGCAGCACAGAGACACGAGGACTAACTATGGGAGAGAGGACAACAGTTAATGATTTATATGGGTTGAGGTAACGTGCTCAGTGCATCATGGAAAGCCCCCCAGCAGGGATGGTTCAGGGTCACCTGATCCAGCCATGACTGTAAGCTTCATCGAAAAGGAATATTTGAAGCCTAGTCTTAAAAGTAGAGAGAGTGACTCCTGAATCCAAATTGGGAGCTGGCTCCACAGGAGAGGAGCCTGATAGCTGAAGGCTCTCCCTTCCATTCCACTTTTGGAAGCTCTAGGAAACCCACAAGTAAGCCAGCACTGTTATAGTACTTCAATGTATTTAAGATACTGTGTGCAATTGCCGGCCATTCTAGAATTAGTGTGTGGTGTTTTGTTTTACAACCAGGTTTCAGTAGGGATGCATCTATAGACGAGCATGTCTCTTTTTGATCCTTGTTGCCTGTCATACATGTTGACTTTGAGATTTGTGGATTCTTGAATCCTCCATTACTCCCAATATATTAAAAAAGGCAGGCACCTGTACAGCTGATATTTCTAAAAGTCTATTACAGGCCAGTGGGAAAAAAACACAGCACATTTGATTTTGGGACAAACTTTCCCTTTAACATGCTGCTGTTACTGGGATTCATGCTTACGTTGCACAGCAGGTGTTCCAGGTTGTGGTCGGAGGCACATTTCCTCTGGTCCTCAGAAAGCTCCTCCACATGGCTATCGAGGCTGAAGTGCAGTCGGGCCAGCTTTTCCTGCATCTCCCGCACATGTTCGAGCTGCTCAAAGGAGCATACCTTACCTAGAAATCAGACGGGTTAAACCAGACCTGTTTGGCTCTCTGCGGCACAGTGTGTCATCTCTTGTGATTGCATCAAAGTCAAAAGTATTTCCATGGCACCAGAGATGTAAAAATAGCACCACAACTATTTGATTTCAGCCTGATTCATGTAACAAAGCCACTTTTCAAATGCCTTTATTTTCAACCAGTAACAGAATACTCGCTCAGGGGCCTGTCTTATCAAGGTTATCTTACCGAAAGCCTGCAGTTTGCCTGAGTGAAAGTCATTGAGGAGGTTGAGGAGGCCTCCCTCCATCTCTCTCACATCTGAGACATCTGTAAGGAAGGAGTGCTGCAGGGGGGATGACTGGAGCACTTTACTGGGCCCTGCTGGCTGGGGGGCCTTGGGCTTCTCCCTGTGGGGTCTGACAGAGAAAAAGCAGACAACTATTTCTTGTTAGCATATGGTTTGACTGGGTTTTTTGAAAGGTGTCATATCTTGTTTAAATAATTACTGTATCTTGCTGCATTGTCTAATTTGCAGGTGAACTGCAGCCCTGTTTTTGTGAGTTATTTTAGTGGTTGCCTAGAGAAAACCTAAGGTTGAATACTATATGTATGAAATAATTTCTTTCTAAAGACAAGTGCAGTCCTGGAGGGTCTTCCTGGTACATTAGAACACAAACCTGGTGATCTTTGGTGGTGCTAAGACGGCTGCGAACACCTCTTTGGGCTGTCCCGGCGCTCCTATGGATCTTTTATACTTGCCTCTGTTCTTGGGAGAGGGAGGCTGCGGCAGGCCGAGGGAGAAGGTGGCACTTTTGCTGGCAGGCAGGACGGAGAGTTTGCGGGGATTGATGGGGGGTGGAGGCGGTTGGGGGAGGGACACTTTTGGGCTCCGCTTCTTGCGCTTGTCTTCCATTATTATTTACTTATTTCTATTAGGAGAAGCTCCCTGAGGCGCAGCCTGGTTGGTGTACAGGAAACCCTGAAATGACAAAAGGTAGGAAGTTAAATGCCGGCAGCCTGTGCAGGACTGTCACTGTGCCAAAAATGAGTGCTGCAGACCAGGATCTCCACTCTGCACTTTTAATTAGCTTAAGAGCACCCCCAGGTCATCACAGAAGTATATGTTACAGAAAAATCCAACATTGCCTCCACTATTTGTAATTTATATAGGAACATATTTCCTATGTAGGATTGCATTTAGGTAAAGGTAAAGTTCAGGCTGGTCAAACTGGAGACTTGAAAGATATTTTTTAGACCAAGAGTGTAAAGAGCTTAGAAAATATGTGTGAACCAAACTGGATGATCAATCCAGTGATGAACAAAACCACAAAAGCAGCACTTTTACAACAAAAATGACCATATTGGACTAAGAGCCTATAATAATAAACAGCCATAATAAACATAACTTTTAGACCAAAGGCTCAATGAAAATCTCTAGGCTCCATTCTAATTAGGACCTCTGGAATAATACGGTTTGATAAAGAAATTAAACACCATTACAATTTAATGCGCCAATAAATGCATTCATTCTTAATCTTTTATGAATTTCATAAAGGTGCATTAGTATTAAAAGACCTGCGCTGCAGTAGCTGAACATTCGTGTCGGTTTGAGCGGTTTTGCGGTGATTTTAGTGCCGCGGATCGGCTCTTCGTTATTGCTCAGCTACATTGTAATATGATCTTAGCTTGAATTTAATGCGCTTCTCTCATTACAATGAATGGAGTCAGTGTTATGACGGCAGTTATCTGGTGAGAACTGCGCCAGCCTCTGTTCAAAGTAGAACCCAAAGATGGCCACTACAGTAATACACAATGGCAACTTTATACGTTAAAATCCTCCTTTACCGGCAGAATTATGTTCACTGTAGAAAAACCGAATAAGCAGCAATATGTGGACTGCAGATTGTTGCGCCAATGGCTTAAAATCCGTGAGAAACGAGCCGCGTAAACACAATTTATCGTCTGCGGATGACACAAATAAGACTTACCGAATCAATTACGCACCAGAGAGCAAAGCCGGCAGGGCGCCGGGTCGCATTTCTCCTCCTAGAATTTAAAAGTACACTCCATATGAATCGTAACGTAAAAATCACAGTGGTGTTAAATAAGCCCTGCAGCCCCGGTGTTAATTACTGATGAAATGTAAAGCGCGGCATCGACGCGCTTGGCGTGCGGAGCTGTCGTCTTTATTCTCCTTAAAGGGCCAGTCCACCGCGCCGTGTGCCGGGGAGGAGCAGCTGCTCCGC
>VUQK01027281.1:7859-24923 GCA_015106715.1 Bujurquina vittata | reverse complement strand
TGATGAGTTCAAGATCATTTTAACAACTAATAAACAAGGAACAAACGCACAACTCGCATTTTACTTGCAAGGGAAGGCCGTCCTCTGCATCCCGCATGGACACAGAGGAGGAGATCTCCCTCTGCATCCCTAAGACACAGAGGAGAGGAAACCTTCACCCGAGCTGGCTGCTGACCGCCGCTTTTATTTACACATGCATACAATGAAAGTCACATGACCACAGGTACTTCCGGTTACAGCGTACAGTAATCAACACTCCCACAGTCCCCATTTATGGATGCAACCTCACGTGACCTAAAGGTGTTCGCACTCATGTGATAGCTCTGTGTATGCATATGAGGTTGGGGGTGTCCTCCATTTTAACAATGAGGAGTTTCTCTGTGTGCCTGTGTGGCTGGGACAGCCTGTGATAATAATCACAGTATTCCTTCGAAAGCTCCTTTAATATTATCACAAGCTTGTCCCCATCCAAGTGAAACCAAACCAACAGGATTACACACGAAACAACTCATACAAATAGAAGATATGATAACACACAATGAAAGTTCATACAATAACTCCAACAGATGCCTAGCCCAGCTGTCATAGGGCAAGAGGCAGCGTACACTCTGGAAGGGTCACCAGCCTGTCGCAGGGCTTACACAGAGAGACAGACAACCATTTACACTCACATTCAGCAATTTAGAATTACCAATTAACCTAACCCCACAAACTGTATGTCTTTGGATTGTGGGAAGAAATCGGAGTACCTGGAGAAAACCCACGCAGACATGGGGTGAACATGCAAACTCCACACAGAAAGTCCCTGGGCAACGTGGATTCAAACCTAGGACCCTGGTGTGAGGCAACAGTCCTAATTCCGACATGTACTTGGAATCACTTTTGAATTAGGACAGCCTTCATTAATACGCCTGGTTGAGTCTGTACCATGAAGAATTAAGGCAGCTCTGAAGGCAAAAATGAGTCCAGCGCGGTAAGGTGTACCTAACAAAGAGGCCAATAAGTGTATTTGATAACACCATTCCTCAGCATCTCTCTGTGCATTATGTTTTTATAAATAGCATCAAACAAGAAAAACATAGAGGGCAAACAAACTCTTTACATTTTATTTAGCCTTACACATCCATTAAGAAAAAAACAATGCCGTAGAAAATGTTCTAGACTCTGAAGATTAACACACCAGACTACTTTGCACTTGTGGAAATGGAGTAACACCATGATTATTTTCAGATTTTTGACTTACCCCGTACGTTAATATTTTTGTGTATTTTGCTTATTATACTTGAAGACTCAAATTCAAACATACAATACTGATTCAAAAATCTTCTAAGATAAAAAAAAAAATAACAAGAGCAAACCTTACCCAAAACTACTTTAAAAAAAGGTTCTGCCATATTTAAGACACTAAAATAAATGTCATTATGTTATTATTAGATTGCACTGTTTTTATTATTATTATTATTATTATTCAACCTTTCAAAGCTCATCTGTGGACTCTGACATGGTGCACTCTGTCCTTTTCTGGGCTGTGAGGAAGTTGAGCAGGTCGATGGCCGTCACCACCCCGAAAACCACCTGCTTTGGTCTGTGAGAACCATCGGTCAAGTCTGGTGAAGGAGGAAAATGGAAGAGAGTAATTGAGAGATTATTACAGAGTTAAAACAGGAACATTTTAGAGAACTGTTGCTTTGTCACACCAGTAAAACCCTTCAAAGCATTGCAGTGCTTTCACTAAATTAAACAGCTGAGATACACACTGCAACATTAATCTGTATCGTAATCATGATCTATACATATTTCAGTATTCATTTGGAGTCATTCTTTGAACTCGTCAAACAACTCCTGAAGGAAAACAGTTGTCTCTTTAGCTGCTGAATCACCCACTACGTGCATGGCTATTTGTTGATGTTCATGTAGTTTACAGTACGGTTGATTCAGTAGCTACTACCTTTTTCCATTCACCTGTGGAGATGATTTATCGCCATCAGAGCCACATTTACCATCCCCAGTGAGTGCTCATGCCAGAACATGCATTATGGGGAAAAAAATAAAACCTAATTGGTCACATCACAGAATGTGTTAGTCCGTATTTAAAGCTAGTCATATCAGTGAAGCCACATGGGGAAAACAAAAGTAGCATTCTGCAGGTTTGATATGTTTGTCCAGCTTTGATTAGTTTAAAATACACATTTTATTCCAGCTAGAGAAGGCAAGAAAAGATTGAGGTTTATTTTCAGCCTGTACATCTTGGGTTTCAATATTGGTCTGCTTAACCATAACCTTGACTTTGCTGTATAATGCACCAGACAAATGCCGCATAATTCAGCAACCAGCTTGCTTTTTGCTAAACTGTGTGTGTGTGTGTGTGCATGTCCGTGTGCGCGTGTGGGTGTGTGTGTGTGTGCGCGTGTGGGTGTGGGTGTGTGTGCGTGTGCGCGTGTGGGTGTGGGTGCGTGTGCATGTCCGTGTGCGTGTGTGTGTGTGTGTGTGTGTGTGTGCGTGTGTGGGTGTGGGTGTGTGTGTGTGTGCGTGTGTGTGTGTGTGTGTGTGTGTGTGTGTGTGCGTGCGTGTGTGTGTGTGTGTGTGTCATCCATCCATTTTCTTCTGCGTATCGTTTTTAGGGCCACAGCGGGGCTGGAGCCCAACACAGCTTCACAGGGCGAGAGGCAGGGGACACCCTGGACAGGTTACCGGCCTGTCACAGAGAGACACCTGTGGGTGCAATCCACCCACTAACTGCATGTCTTTGGCCTGTGGGAGGAAACTGGAGTGAACCCACACAGTCACGGAGAGAACATCAAACTCCACACAGAAAGGCCCAGGCAGTGGGTGGATACAAACCCAGGACCTTCTTGCTGTGGCATTGCTAACCACTGCACCACCAGCTGCCTCACAAAAAACTCAAACTTGTAATAAATAAACCATTATTCATTTTGATTTTTAGAATTTAAGATATTTAACTCTATTTTATTAATATTATTACTTACAATTGTATTTAAATTGATACTTTCTTACTGTACTAATTTTGATCTGAGATTTATTTTATATGGTTTATCCTTTTATTGCGCTATACACTATTATGCTAAATTATAACTTTGTCTTAAATAAATACATATTAAATATTTACCATTCTTATAATATATGTTGTTTTTAAGGCAAAATGTATGTCCACAGAGATCCTCGGAAATAACTCACTAATTTGAGTGAACTCATCCTTTACCACTGAAGTAGTTATATGTCGCTACCGCAAGGTGTTGCTATTTCCCGGCGCTTTTAGTAAAGCGTTTAATCGCGCTTCACAAAATTTGTCCTTCTGCAGACACCGTAAACGTAGCAAAAAACATGGCGTCCGACAGCGACGGCGACGAGGACTTTGTCACTTACGGGACTCCTTTGGAGCCTTTGGAAGAAGGTGGAGTAGATGTTAAGTCATCCATCGTGTGTTCGCTTACACTTAAAAAAAGCTCCTGCGTGTGTAACGTAAAGGGGGAGCCGCGCCGTTTGCACTGAGCTCAGCTAACAAGCAGCGGCTAACAGCAGGCGGAGCCTCCGGGTTTGGACCCAGACTCCATTCAAAAATCCTTCAATTTAACGTTGCTGAGCAAACTGGCCGAACATAGCTAATAAATAGATCCGTTTTTCTAGAGTGTTACCAGGGTCCGATTCAAACCTGAAGCTGTGCTGTGTGACAATGTGAGCTCACTGCGGGAGAGCCGCGCTGTCGGCTTCAAATCAATCAATCGATCAAGTATCCTTAAATGTTGGTAGAGCCTGTGTTTCACTGATGGCAGATATCTGTCCTGGCCCTTATTATTATTATTGTTGTCAGGAACGAGCTAAAAGTAGCCAGATGGGGGATGAACTCCGGCATCTTCTGGTCTCTGCTGGAGCTTTGTGTGAACCTGCTCTCATCTGTGAAGGGAACAGGGCACCAGTGGTGGACCTGCCGGTTCTGGTGATCTTTGGAGAATGCTAATGGAGCTGCAGCTGCTGGGCTGTGAGCACAGGTCCCACTAAAGGAGATCGGGTGTGAGTAACCCTCCTGCAGGTCATTTTATAGATCTCCGGCAGTGCTCCTGCTGTTCCTCCTCACACAGAGGAGCAGATGCTGGTTGGCCCGTCTCGCCTTAGTCCGTTTTCCGTCCTGGAAGAGCTGTACTCCCTGAATTTGGTACCGACTCACATCGCCAGCGGTGACCAGGACGCTGAACTCAGAGAGGCGGGGTGGGGAGAGAGCAGTGATCTGAGGCTGCTGAACCATTACCTGCGTGTGGTCGTCTTCTTGCGTCTCACCTGTTGTCGCTGAGATTTATACCTGTGCAGGTGAAATGGGTTCACAGTGGTTTCTGCTTCTTAACCGGACAGCCACCTGAACTTTAACCATCTTTGTGTTATGCTGTGATGATCAAGTGTTCTCTTCATTTTTTGAGCTGTGCATAAATAAAGTTGTTGGAGATTCTGTATAAAACCTCAACAACTTTATTTTTCCCCTTAAACTTTTACATTTATCATTATAAATGTATAAAAATGTGTGTTAACCTGCATGTTTCCGTGTTTCTGCAGACGAGCCCCTGAAAAAGCCCGTCCCACTGCATGAGCAGACGGTCAAAGATGAGAAGGGACGATATAAGCGCTTCCATGGAGCGTTCACCGGAGGCTTTTCAGCCGGATACTTCAACACAGTTGGCTCAAAGGAAGGTCAGTGAGGCACCTCTTGGAGAGTTCATACCTGTTCATGTTTGTATTCATGGACCGCTGTACCAAAGCTGCATGCAGACGTGTTGGGGGAGGTGAGGCGTCCCCTCGGTGTGAAGAAAACAGCGTTCAGTCTTCACTCACTCCGGCACCTGATGATTTCCATTTTTATCTAAGGCTGAATCCACGATGAGGATTGAGGACAGACTTAGAACTGCTTTATTTCTTTAGCCTTTTTTATCTGCATGACTGAAACTTCATTATTAGAGCATTAATGTTGCACTGACTGCGCTGCTGCTGCCTGTCAGTCAGAGAGGTTCTTCAGCTCAAATCACATTTATCATTTTGGCGTTCCCTTATCTTTTTAGGCTGGACCCCATCATCCTTTTTGTCGTCACGGCAACAGAAAGCTGAGAAACAGCATGCCAGACCGGAAGATTTCATGGATGAGGAGGTAGAACCAGAGAGAACAAGCAGGAGGCGTTTTCATTGAGAAAAACCTGCCGTAATCAAATACAGCAAATACCTTAAATATATGAAATATCAGTAATACAAAAAGTAAATTTCAACTTTCTGCAGATTTTAAAATGTTTAGTTTGACTCACAATCACTGAAATAAGGATCAAATATCAATAAATGATCTGGGATGGGTCTTGTAGGAGAGGAGAGCTGCAGCAGGTATTCTCTCGTCGATCTTTGCGGTTTAGTGGAACTGACGGTTGCTGTTTCAGGATTTCAGCGAACACGGCATCGCTCCCAGCGAGATCACCACCAGCCTGGAGTTCTCGTCCAGTCGCAGAGACGAGGCGGCGGAGAAGGCAAGAGCCGTCGGCGCGCAGGCTGCACCGATCCCCGGAGACACGCTGCTGGAGGAGCTGATCACACCTGCCAGGTAACAGCTGCCACGCCCACACTGCCCACCGGCCCATTTATCACTCTTTAACATTATGATCGAGTTTATATCCGCTGATGGAAAATGGACAGTTTGCTGCAGTCGCTGGTTTCAAATTAGACTTTTTTTTATGTGGAATTTAGTTTTTCTTGGTGAAATAATTTGTGCTGTGCCGTGTGAAAGCTGCAGGAATAAATGTGTGCAGTGCTGCTCTGAACTAAAGGACACGCTGATTTGATAACCTGATATTTGTTGTGAAATGCAGACAGTAATGAATGAAATTTGTAGTGTGACTCTGCTCTGAGGTGCGTTTGTTTTGTGTCTCAGGTCATCTGTGGGGGTGGAGCTGCTGAGGAGGATGGGCTGGAAGGACGGGCAGGGCGTCGGGCCTCGTGTGAAGAGGAAAGCTCGCAGACGGCAGGCGGGTACGAGTTTTACGGCTGCTCTGAACAGCCTTTAAAGTTATCAAGAACATTTTTAATAATTTGAGTTTTAATGCAGTTATTTTGTTTTTTTACTACTTCTTTTTCCTGCTTCATCTCATCCTGTGTTTGATGTTACTTTGAGTCCTTTCTGCTGTTGGATAAATCCTGACTGCGTTCTGCTGACAGAGGGTGGAGTCAAAGTTTACGGCTGTGTGCTACCCCCTGCTGGTTCAGAGGGCTCAGAGGTGAGTGCGGCAGATGCTGCTGGGCCAAAGATTTTTTAGTTGTTGTGTTCATTTGTTTGTTGTGTGACACTGAAATAATAGTTTTGTTATTCGTGTTTTTAAGCTGAATAACCTGAACATGATTTCACGTGCATGCTCTCTCGCTTTGCCTCATCAGGACGACGATGACGAGTTTGCTCCAGAGAATGTGACCTTTGCCCCGAAGGATGTGACTCCGGTGGATTTCAGCCCGAGGTTGGGGCTTCAGGGTTTGGGGTACTGTGGTCTGGACCCCAGCCTCGCGTTGCTGGGCCGCGGAGCGCCTGAACACATCGACCTGTTTAAGCCTCAGTCTGAGACGAGGAATCGCCTGTTTGGAGACAAGCAGCCCAGCTCGAGGAGAGGGGGGGTGGTTGGACAGGTGAGTCCATAAAGTCCAGCCAGTGGTTTGTTTGTTTTATATAAAGTGGGTGGCTGCTGACCTTTGACCTGCAGGCCTTTGGCGTGGGTGCTCTGGAGGATGACGATGAAGATGTGTACCTCAGAGACTCCATGTCCAGATACGACACGGTCCTGGGAGAGGAGGAGCCGGGAGACAGGCTGTATGGCTGGACAGCTCCGCAGCAGTACACCAGGAAGAAAGGTGAGGCTTCCTGGGAGACACCTGGAAAGTCCTGGAAAGTTTGTGGGTTCCAAAACATCTGCGAGAAGTTTATTTTAGAGCAGAGAAATCATTTTTGATGCAGAGAAGTTTGAATATTTTCTGCAGCCCCACCATAAACAGAGATCAGATCTCTGCTGGTGTGTTGGTGAGTTTGTCCAGCAGATGGAGCTATTTCTTCTTTTAACTCTAAATATTAAAGAATCACACTTATTTTATTCATTTAATTATTTAGTTGATTTCTGTATTTCCCATTAATATTTTATTAATATCTTTTTCTATCAAAAACATCTGAATTTATTTTTGTTTTTACTTTTTTACTTTTTTTTAATGTTCACAGACAGAAGCAGAGATGCTTCATACGTTGGTAAAATCCTGGAAGGATTCACTCTGGCGCAGAAACCACCCAAGGAAAAAACTGTGAGCAGCTTCAGAATGTCTGCTGTGGAGTCAGCGTTTGTTTCTGGACCCGCGCTCATGTCTCTGCCTCTCTGCAGATCTTCCCGCCTCCCTCTCTGCCCAGAGATTACCGTCCCGTCCATCATTTCCGTCCGTCGATCAACGTTTCCCATCTTTCTGGGGTCAGTCCTGCGCTGGCTGAGGCTCTGCGGGTCTCTAAAGGCCACATGGTCAAAGAGGAGCCCCAGGAAGGAGGACGCCACCAGCTGGACTCCGGCCAGAGGAGGGCGTTGCTGGGGGAGGACGTCCTGCAAGGTAAGAAAAGGCAGAAAAATGATGCAAATACAGAAGTGCCAAAGACTGCAGTTTACAGCAGAGTGTGGAAGTTTTGCAAATGCATTTTCTGTTGTTTCTCTAAATGAATCCATACCTTGTTGGCCCGATATAGGATGGCCAGGATAAAATGTCTCAGTCTGACGAGTGTGTTAGCGCAGATTTTTACCAATTTCATGCTTCCCATCTTGATCAGGTCCCAGTTCAGTCATGGAGCTGCTGAGGCCCGAGGACAGGCAGCGCCTGCTCAGCTTCCGTAACTCCTCTAATCCACCCTCCGCCAAAACCTCCACCCCGGTCTCCAGTGAGGCCTCGCAGTCGGCCGTTCTGACATCAGGAACGTCGGCAGAAGTTCGGCCCCCTTCCTCCGGCCTCCAGCTGCAGCAGGAAGCTCTGGCAGCGTGGAGAGGCATCCATATGTCAGCGCAGACTTTCAGACCGTTTGAGAAAAACCCCAGCAAGCAGGCACGCTACGAACTCTACCTGAGCCGCCTCAAACTGGGAGACAAAGGTACGAGGCCCTGCCTACAGCTCCCATCATGCACTGCAGGCTTTACAGGAAATTCATGTGTAACAGATGGAGTTTATGAGCCCAGAAGATACTCACACAGAAACACACTCACACACACAGAGACACACACGCAGACTCACACAGACACGTGCACACACAGTGATAAAGGACAGTTGCTCTGTCTCTCTTCCAGTGAGTATTTTCTCCTTTCTCCTCCCCTCAGCAGGTGACTGCCCCTCCCTGAGCCTGGTTCTGCTGGAGGTTTCTTCCTGTTAAAAGGGAGTTTTTCCTTCCCAGTGTCACCAAAAGCTGCTCACAGGGGGTCGTTTTGGCTGTTGGGTTTTCTCTGCAGTATTGTTGGCTCTTTACCTACAATATGAAGCACCTTGAGGTGACTTGTTTGTTATGAATTGGCGCTGTATAAATAAAATTGAATTGAATAAAATTGAATTGAATTGCTCATGTTGAGCGCCATCCTGCCTGTATGTTGCTGCTTAGACGAGACCTGCTGAGGTTCAGAAAGCTGCTGAAAGCCGCCGTCTGTCTCATCCTCCTGCTAGTTCGGTTCCTTCTGGCTGTGTTTGCTGCTTTGCTCTCACTCCAGCGACTGCACATTAAAATCTTGTGTGTCCTGCAGACGCTCTGGAGCAGAGTCTGGACCCGGGGATGACCGAGTGGGAGCGCAGTCGGGAGAGGGAGGAGTTTGTCCGAGCTTCCATCTTGTACCGCCCCACCTCCTCCTCGCTGTCCTCCCGCTTCACCAGAGCCAAACACCAGGAGGACGATGACACTGTGGAGGTCAGCCGGGACCAAGAGGTACGGAGCCGCTCGGTGCTGCAACACCATGTCAAAGCGCAGAGCAGGCGACATCAGCATTTATGTGTTTTTCATTTGGCTGTCAGGGAGACGTGGACGACAAAGAGGCTGCAGTAAAGATGAAGATGTTTGGAAAGCTGACCAGAGAAACGTTTGAGTGGCATCCCGACAAACTGCTCTGCAAAAGATTCAACGTGCCCGACCCCTATCCCGGGTACAGCACTCGGACTGAATCCGAAATGAGACGTGAACAGCGATGAGCTGAAATCCAGAATGAATCTAAAATCTGACTGCGATTGTTCCTGCAGGTCTGGTCTGCTGGGCCTGCCGAAGGTGAAGAGAGACAAGTTTTCGGTCTTTAATTTCCTGACTGTGACTGAGGGCAGAGAGGCTGCAGGTAACTTCATTCACAGACAGGAGGTGCTGAGGAGTTTGAAGGGTTCCACACAGGCGAGGTTTCAAACCGTCTAGTGAACATCAATAGAATTTTCTGTAAGAAAACTGTAGCTTCCTTTTCTCACAGCTGGGTTAGTTAGTCACCCTGACCTGCAGTGAAGAAACCAGATGACTGAGTTTAAAATAGCTAATATTGAACTAATATTGGTCCCCTCTCAAAAAGCATCAGTAATTTATAACTTTATCAGATAAATGAAACCTTCAGCAGGTGAAGTTAAATCTGAGACGTGTTAAGTATTAAACAGTTTGATAGCCAATCAGGATTTATTACAATATAATAATAATAATGAATGTTTCCATTAATTCTTTCCTCGTTTTTAGGCTTTACATTCAAGTTTGTTTAATTAAAGACAGAACGATGGTTCTCTGGGTTCGTTTGTAATCCTCATCATTCTTCTTCAGCACCTCCAAAGCCTCCGGAGCCCGGGAAGAAGTCGAGGTGGGATGTCTCTGAGCAGAAGAAGGACGACCCGCTGAGTGAGCTGCTCAGTGCTGCACGGAACCAGACTGAGACCAAAGCGGAGCCAGCCCCCGTACCAGCTTCACCCGCCTTCATCGGCGCCAGCGGGCAGACTCCAGGAAACAAACCTGCGGTAATGAAAAAGCAAAGTGGAGCCCATCGAGTGAGAAAACCATTAAATCTAAGGAGTTCATCCTTTCTTCTTCACACAGAGAGAGTCAGCAGATCAGCTGACCTCAGACCAGAAGAAAGATGGAGATGAAGAGGAGGAAGAGGAGAGCCGGCCTCCCATGGATCTGTTTAAGGCCATCTTTGCCAGCTCCTCTGAGGAGAAGTCCTCCTCTTCATCAGAGGGAGAGAGCAACGATGATGAGGATGGAAAGGACCCCAAGGATGATGAAGGAAAAATAGACTCAGAGCCACTGAACCTTTTCAGCATCCCCTCCTCCTCCTCCATCACCTCCTCCTCAACCACCACCACCTCCACATCCCATCAGCAAACAGGTACTCTGAGTTTAACTGTTGTCCTTCTTCTATATGGCGGTCCCTTTAGGGGTCACCACAGAAGGTCATCTGCCTCCTCCTGTCACTCCAACTCTGCCTGAAATACGTTTATTTTTGTGGGCGTAGCTGCATAACACATTTCTTCTGCGTTTTCCTTTAAAGCAGCCATTTCCTCTCAGAGCTCCACGCAGGAAGCGGAGGAGTTTGGTCCAAAGCTGCCGCCCCCCTCGGCTGCTCTGAGTGAGTGTCGCCCACCAGATCAGCAGCAGGCAGCACGAGTTCATTCACTGCCACAACTCACACGTTCACATCGCCCTTCCCCTTCATGTAGCTTTTTTGTTGTTCCCTGTTCAGCCAGAGGAGGCGCCACCTCCATCTGCTCTCCCAGTGAGGAGGAGAAGCCGGGCAAGAGCAAGGAGAAGAAACACAAGAACAAGAAGCAGCACAAACACAAGAAGGAGAAGAAGGTAGAAAATGAAGAACAGGTGAGATAAAAGGACTCATTCTTCACGCTGAAGCTCCGCCTTTTTTTCCTTTGCAGAAGAAGAAACACAAGAAACACAAGCACAAAGGGAAACAGCAGAAGAAGAGTAAGAAGGAGGAGTCGGGCAGCAGCTCGGAGGACAGCGGTGAGGACGGTGAAGAGGTGTCGACAGACGAGCTGTTGAAAAGGTCAGAGGTCAGCTCAGCTCAGAGCCATGTAAGGCTCCTTTCTTAAAGTTTCCAAACAGCAAAGAATATGTTACAACTGTGATGTAACCAATCTGCTCTCGTTATGATGTCATCATCTCGCTATGAGATCTGAAGCTTTAATTGATCAGCGATGTTGCACTGTCTGAACCTGTGTATGTGTGTGTTTTCTCCTTCCAGACTCCAGAGCATGCGGTCCCGTCAGCCCCGGTGAGTCGGGTGGAGGCGTGTCCTCAGTGAGGACCATCGTGTAGTTTGAGATGATAAACTGATCGTTACTGTTTGCTTGGTGTTGATGCAGCTTCTGACAAACAGGTGAAAATAAAGAATGAGATGATTCAAACTGTAACTGATTGAAATATCTTGAGTGGCTCCGTTTCCCCTGGGAATCCTTTTTTGTAGGTTTATAATTATTGATTAAAAATAACACCTTGTCAGGAAACATCTGCTCTTTGCTGAAGGAGTGAAGGAGGAGGAGGAGTGTCCGGGATACAGGAGTCGTCATAATTACAGTCGGATCAGTTCAAAGCATCAAAGTCGGTCTGAGCCTTTATCACAAAGACTTCACTCATCAATGAGTGACATCACTGTGGAGGCATCCATCTTTTATTTACAGTTTATGGGCATTTTGGCCATCAGTCGAGATAAACCTGTAAGCCCTCCGCCTCCTCCAGGACGCTTCCTGTGGGCTCCAGAAGGGTAATAATAGCTGCTGCGCACTTATTTGAAGCCTTTTCATATTTGCCAGTAAATAAAATGGAGGCTAAAGTCTCAGTTTGAAGGTTCTCAGGGCTGCGGCTGCACCTTACTTCAAGTTTGGCCTGCTTTTAAATACAGGAAGCCCTTCAGAATATCAGAACCCTAAAAATAAATTCAGCTGGTAAACTGTGCAGGCTAAATTTGAGCCGCCCGTCTCTGTTTGGGTCGTTACACCTCTAATCATCGTGGGCCTTCTGCTCAGCCGGCTCTGACCTGTTACAGTCCATAATGATTTCAGCTTTATCAAATACATTTAAAGATATTTTTGAAAAATGTTTCCAGCATGTTTTTTTCAAACTTTAAAATCTCAGAAACTATAAAAATAAAAGGCTGAAATTTTCACTGGGACAGGCTGCCGACCAGTACGCCAGTACACCTGTGCAGGTGTACTGGCGTACTGAGAGAGAATTTAAAAATGTATTTTGAATTTAATCCGTTATTGTACTTTAATTTTAGCTTTTATGGAAGTTGATCTGTTTGTACAAAATTGCACGTGCTGAGTTTAGAGGCTTCTTTCAGAGTCAAACACACAGCCCTACTCGCTAGCATAACTAATATTCAATTTCGGAGTAGGTGTGTGTGTTAATTGAACCAGTTTCCCTCAAAAATCTTTCCTTACACACTCAATATCCGTATCTCCCACAGTTCCTGAACGCACCAAGTTCCCCATGTGACTGTTGCCATGGACCCAGATGGTTGACTTACGGGCCTCATGTAAGTCAACCATTTGGGTCCGAATGAGCACATATTCAGAGCCTGTTAATATCTATCTGAGCAAACCCCTGTAGGGCCACCATGGAAACTGCGGCCCAAACTGTATGGGGCCCATAATGTGTGCTGGCTGGGTACCTGTGTTTCACACCTGAGCTTTTTTCACACTGCACATTTTTGGCATTTCGTGTAGGCGTCAACAGATGTGATATTATCTTTGTTACCATCCAGTATTACTGTGCGCACACTGACCGATGTCAGTGTTTTAAGGTTGCTTACAGTCAGATGAAAGATGGCCTCAGGTGAGGACACCAGGACAGAGGGTGCAGGAGCGGGTCCTCTGTGTCAGTGAGGCCAAATGTCTTTGAGTCATTCTGCATCATCATGTGTAGCACCAAATGCTGCTCCCATTCCTCTGCAAGAGCCGCTTTCTCCTCCTTCCTGTTCAGCAAACAAGCGCTCATTTAATCCTGAGCTTGGGATTTGAAGGGAATGATTTTTATTATCAGTTTGATTACGAAAACAATGAGCAAAGAGAAACCTGGAGCCCAGTTTCTGTCTTTGCTCATTGATTTTTGTAAGCAAACTGATGAAGCGGAGCCTATGACAAACCTCCCCAGGAGAAGAGAGAGTGCTGTGGTTCAGTTTCAAACTGAGCCAAGCTACGAATTCTGAAAATGGCTTTAATTCAATTTAATAACTGACTCCTTATTCCCTGTCTTGTTGTCATTCTTGTCGATAAAAGAACAGCATACTCTCTTTTTAAATTCCTTCAGATTTTAGATGCAGCAGATCTATAATTGATGCATAATTATCCTGTACCAGCCTGGAGCCATGCCGGCCTCTTGAATGGGCCACAGTAGCTGCTCTGTGGGTCCCAGTGAAGGTGCTGACTCTGCCGCAGAGACCTCTGAGCAAGGCACATTTTTACTGACACGGTGCTGCAGCCACGGCCGCTTCAGAGCCGGAGGCGTGGGTTTGATCTGATGAACGGACGTTTCTCTTAATTCATATTGTCTCCTTCATTAACTCATAATTCTCAGCTCAGATGGTCAAAATAATAATAGAAGTTGATGAGCTTCACATTTACACACAGGTTCACTTATACACACACAATATTCCTCAGGTGGTCGCAGCATCTGGGGATCATCTGGAAGAACCTGAGTCAACAGCAAGACCTCTAAAGCTCCAGAGATGATCCGGGTTTACAGTCAGCATGCTCTTTATTAGCTCATTCGTGAGCCGGTGCAGTGCTGAATCTTGTTCTGCTGTAGCAGGCCGCGGGGCAGTGTGGGTACTGGAACACACACTCACTTGTTCCTGTTGTGTTTGTCTAACACAAACACTCCCTGTTGTGTTTCCTGAGCCTGCTGGTGTCCCAGCCAAGCTGGGACTGGGTTTGGGGTCACTGAGGTCACGGTCACTTACTGAAAATAGAAAAATGGTGTCCGCTCAGTAACCGGGTTAACACAGTGTGACGGGTGTGTTTGGCCCGCTCGGCGGTGTTCGTCCAACAAACCGCGCTGAGAAAGACAGCAGTGAGAAAACCGAGGAACCAGGAGCTGAAGAACAGCTGGAGCACATGTGGAAAGAGGAGCATTAGGAACCGTAACCCCAAAACTGAGGTTCACCATCCGAGAACACGAGCCCCAGGCTGCCGCAGGGTAGGAGATTTTTCCATCTATGTTACACAATTCCAACAGTTTGGGACATTATATTCATATTAGTGGACACAGTAGGATATCACCTGTAGAATTACCTGTTTTCTTCAGATCTCTGGGGCCATTTTATTGTTTTCTGCTGCTCAATTTCAGGTGGACCTGCAGGTTCCCAACCTTAATTATTAATTATAATAATATTGATGGATTCACTAAAACCTTAATTATTTCCAGCTGATCTCAGATCCCAACTTTGCCCTGTGGTAAGTTGTTTTGGTAAAGGTGATTTGTCATCAAGCTGTCCAAAGCTTTGTATTGCAGCGGTCGTCCTCAGGGTGGCGCTGGAGCAGCGACTCATTCAGATTAATGCACTTTATTAGAGAAGCTCTGAATGAGGCTCCTGCAGAAACATGTGCAGAGTCATCACGTGTGCCTCTGCTCGCTCACACTTTAACACGACTTCACGTGTCATTCACAAAAACATCATTTTATCCTGTTTGTTCGATGAGTTGGTTTGTTTGCACTTTATTTTCTATCTACTATGAATGCAGCCACTTTTCCTCCTGCGACAGCACAAAAACTTTTTCCCTCCACATTTTTAAAATGTGCAAAGTCCTGTCACAAAACACGTGTTGAACATCAGTTTTTTTCTACTCAATAAATCATGCACCGGCTCTGTGGCACTTCCTGGAGCACGGAGATGCTGGCCGGTTGCTCCAGCAGAGCAGGTGTTGGATCATGTGATCACAGAGGAGTTTTTGAGTCCGTCGGCCCCCACAGCTCATCGTCCCGTCAGAAGGTGCTCTGCAGCAGACAGCGGCAGCCGCAGCCGGCCGGGCACTCGTCCTGCCGGCGAAACCAGTCCATCATGTGACTGGTGTGTCCCCCGTGGCCACAGCTCAGGCAGAAGTTGGAGGAGCCGCGCACGGCCACGTGGCAGATGGCGCACTGGAAGGTGAGGCGCTTGCAGACGGCGCACTGAGTGCCGCGAGCCTGACTGCGGCAGTGACAGCAGAACACGCCGAACTCTGCAGAGAGACCACACACACAGTTAAACCTCAGCAGGTCCAAACGCTGTTAGCCTGCAAATCATGACTCAGGTGTTGCATAGTTACACACTCCTGCAGTTACAAACAGGTAACAAAAATCTGACCCCGCCCTAAATCAGATTATTATTCCCTTCAGGACGATTCCATCGGGGGAAGTCTGTACACACACTTTGTTCAAACAGGTGAAACTTTATTAATAAAGCAGCTCGTTCCCAGTCGAAGCTCAGTTTTAATACTGAGCCTCACTCACAGCTGTGATACTTTCATGTCTTTAATCTCTTCACATTCTTCTAATATCAAAGTTGTCCTTTGTAGACAGGAAGCTGTTCACCCCCGATGCTACAAACTCCACCCCTGTGAATGTGCCTGCAGCTGGATGAACCCACTTATTGAGTCGATAACCGCCTTCACGCGGACATGTCGGAATAAGAGAAGCTGGATATCAGAGACGTCCCGGATAAGCTGAACTGGAGTTTAAGCAGTTCAGTATCTGAGGATCACCTCTTTCCTTCAGCTCGTGGTGTTTTCTACGAAGACCACACAAACGTACCGATGCCTTTGTGAGGTTCGGGCGGGCAGGAGGCGAATTTGAGCACCTCGGCTCGCTTGTCTCGCAGACCCCAGCGGTACAAGATTTCACCGTAACACTTCTTAAAGTCGTCAAACTGCAGCGTGTTGGCCGGGTCCAGCAGCCTGCATGGGGAGAGGAAGTGACATCAGACTGGCTTCAGAGTGACATCTGGATACGGACACCTGGAGGCGGGGCTAAATCACCTCTTGTTCATGTCGTGCTGCTCTCGTTCTCGCTCCCGTGGATCTGTGTAGCCCTGGCTGGCGTAGCGGTAGTCGTCGGGAGAGGATTCGCCCCACGGGTTGGCGTGCTCAGAGTCTCGACCTGGAAGTTTAAAAAAATCAAAACTGTGGGAGGAGAATCCAAACACGTGCAGAGGGGGCCGCGTGAGGGGCTGCGGAGCCTCACCTGGGTTCCAGGTGGTCGTGGTGATGGAGTCAGAGGTGCTGGAGCAGGAGCCCGAGGTAACGGAGCTGGACGTGTAGCTGGGCTGAGAAAGAAACACACACATTACACCACATGTGAACACAAGCTGAAACCCCCGTGGACTTCTCTGGATCCACACAGCAGCACTGAGATGAAGACCCAGGACTGCCGGTCCCTGAACTGGACCTCTGGACCGCGTTTGTGCATTTGCATTGCAATTATTTGACCAATAATATGGCTGCCGTGTGCTCCACTGGACTTCAAGAAGGCGGCGCTCCGGTCTAACAGAGTTAGTCTCGGCTGCCATCTTGGTAACACCTCAACGCACTTATTTGGGTGGTTCTTTGAAGCATGATCAAAATTAGCCCAATTTCAGTGGTTATGGGACAAAACTGTACGTACACGAGAACAACATGCTTAAAAAGTTTGTCCTAAAATAAGGTTAAAAAATAAATTTCCCTGGAATTTAAACGTCTACCAGCATCTTTGCCAGTTTTCCCATGGATTTAAATTCTGGAATTGTTTCCATGTCTCTGATGTTCCTGATTAGCAGGTCTGTGGATGCAGCTGACAGGTTAGCTTCCAACTAGGGTTGTGTGGTATTAACAAAAAGATCTCGATATTTTCTGTACTTTTGTTGATAACAATGATATTTGCATTATTTACAAATGTGTTAACTTAAAGGCACGTATCCTGCTGTTAAATCCTTCCTTTTCATATGTAAATCATTCATTGTGGTCTATATGAAGTAGAACTGCAGTGCTTTGGTCTGAATTCCTCATTATAGTAGCTCCACACACCTTTTCTGGGGCACATCTGAGAGC
>VUQK01027279.1:0-12379 GCA_015106715.1 Bujurquina vittata | reverse complement strand
GGATACACCCTGGACAGGTCGCCAGTCTGTCGCAGGGCCAACACAGAGGGACAGACAACCATTCACACTCACATTCATGCTCTCATTCACACCTATGGGCAATTTAGATTAGCCAATTAACCTAACCCCAGTACGTGCATGTCTTTGGACTGTGGGAGGAAACCGGAGTACCCGGGGGAAACCCACGCAGACACGGGGAGAACATGCAAACTCCACACAGTGAGAGAGAGGCCGGGCCAAGGTGGAATCAAACCCAGGCCTTCCAGATGGTATTCAAACTGTGAGGCAGCAGTGCTAACCACTGTACCACCGTGCTGCATTTCATCAAACGCTGCATTTCCTCCTGTGAAATGCTCTGCCAGACCTATACTGCATTCAGTAGCTGCTTATTTGTATTGAAAAGCAATTGCCTCTTGGTTTGCTTTTGTTGTATCCATCTATCCATTCAGGCCTCAATCCATCCATTCATTTTCTTCTGCTTATCTGGGGCCTGCATCCTAAGCAGAGAAAGCCAGACCTCCCTCTCCTCAGTCACCTCCTCTAGCTTGTCCAGGGAAACACCAAGGTGTTCCCAGGCCAGCCGAGCGATATAATCCTGCAGCGTTTCCTGAGTCTGCTCTGGGGCCTGAGCCCCTCTCAAATGACTGCACTCTTCTTAAAATCTTAAAAGGAAGGGTTCAGCCACCCTTCAGAGGAAGCTCATTTCCTTTGCTTGCATCTGTGATCTTATTCTTTGTGTCATTTCCCAAAGCTTGTGATCATAGCTCAGGGTAGGGATGTAGACTAACGGGTAAATCAACAGCTTCACTTTTACGCTCAGCTCCCTCTTTACCCTGATGGATCAGTACAGTGTCCGCATCACTGTAGCCATGGTCCTACTCCGTCTGTAAATCTCCCATTCTCCTCTTCCCTCACTCTTAAACAAGACCCAAGATTCTTGATACCCCAAGAACCTCCTCGACTTGGGGCAGCAACTCAGCCCTGACCCGTAGTGGTTCCTCCAAGTGTTTATTTGAGGACCATTGTCTCATACTTAGAGGTGATAATTCTCCACCGCTTCACACTTGGCTACAGACCGCTCCAGTATGAGCTGTTTTTGCTCATGTGAGCACTGAAGTCTTCTAGTTGAATGACAAAGTCACTAGATGGAGTACCTTCGAGTACCCTCAGAAAGGCTCAGTACTCTGAACTGTCATTCAACACATAAATGAAAATGACAATCAGGACGCATTCCCTGGCCTGGAGCTACAGGAAAACAACCTTCTCATACACCAGTAAAAACTCCCCAACATACAGGCTGTAAGCTGAGGGCCGTACATGGATACCTACCCCAGCCTACCACCTCTCACTAAGGGTAACTTCAGATTGAAGCAGAGTCCACCCCCTGTCCAGGAGACTGGTTCCAGAGCGCAAGGCCATACAGTATGCTGAAATGAGCTCAACTATATATAGTTGTTATCTCTCATCCTGGTGCATTAGCTCATGCTCCTTCCCCACCAGAGAGGTGATGTTCTATGTCCCAATCACCAGCCTTGATAACTGGGGATTGATACACCAGGGCCTCCACCCTCGGCTGCCGTTTGACACACACTGCAACCAACCCTCACGGTGCCTCCTGTAAGGGGTGGGCCTAAATGAGGGTGTGCCCATATCTCCTATTAGTGCCTGGCCGGGCTCCCTTGAGCACCCCTCCTGGCCTGACTCCAGGGTGGGGCCCCGGGCAGAGTAAACTGTTCCCTTGGTCTTAAAATTAAAACATAAGCATATAGTCTCTCCCATCCATGTTTTCTATGCCACTTTGTCGCTGATGTCTAAGTAGAACTGCCTAAACTTTCTTCTCTGCCTACAGATCCAGTTTTTCCAAGTGTATATCAATGCATTGTCAAGTCAGCTGAGAAACATAATTGTTTCAGTGTATCCTGGGTCTCTTGCTTGTTGGGCAATGTACGCTATGTGGAAGTTCACTAGACATCATAAGTAGTGTGAAATCAAAATGAGAGAAATCAAATTGGGTAGTCAGGGCAGGGTGCACTGGAGAGAATATATATAGCTACGCTGTTTTTGGAATACCTTCTCTGCTTAGAGTGGTGTGGATGGATGGATGGATGGATGTTTAAGGGTGAGGGTCATGTGTAGCGTCACTAAACTCCTTGCACACCCAAGTTTATTATCAAATCTCCACTCCACTTCTCCCACCGGTATCTGTGCTTTACCAACCTAGTGATTGGACAAACAAAGTCAGTACACCCACCCCTGAACTCTGTAACCCAGGATACCTCTCTGAGGGAGTGTTAGAGACAGCGTTTCTAAAGAGACTAAATATAACCATATGTGACTTTTAATAGATAGTCATCTTATATGAATAAGCTGTATACTTCAAAGTTTACTTTCACAGCAGTTAGCTGTTAACTTGTTGTTTACCTCTTTGGGAAAGGCTCATCTTGCTTTGGTGCTCTGTTCAGCCAGTGGTCCCAAATGCTTTTCTGTTACACAGTTGTTGAAGCCATAATGCTCTTGCAAAGCTGAAAGTGTGAGCAGAGATCTACAGAGCATTCCAGAGCCTTGATGACTTGGTTATCATCTGTATGTGAATTGTGGACAACGGAACTACACAAGTGTTTGCCTTTCTGACCCATGAAATGTGCAGCTGGAAGAAGTTCGACATAAATTGCTATGAAAATTAAAGTAAACAGGAGTCACATGAACACAGTTTAGAGTGTCACAGAAAAAGATTTGTAAAACTTTGTAAATGAGAGGTTTTAAGTTTTAATAACTTAAAAAAAACATAAAAATCACATTATTATTATAGTTTACATGCGGAAAATGCATTGGTAAAATGGTAAAATGTTTTAATTCACAACACAATAAAGAATGCAAAAACCTTATGTCTTAGCCCTTTTCAGATGTAATTAAATTCATGTAATGTGTCCAAATGTTTGAATGATTTCTTGTTTAGTACTTAAAAGGTCTCTCTCCCACAGCCAGTGGACAGTCTGGCAGAGAGGGAGTCAGGAGTGCTGCTGAGTGCCCAGACTATCACTTCTGAGACCATCAGCACCACCACCACCACCCAGATCACCAAGGTCTTACACACTTCATTAAGAGCTTCTCAGGCAATAGAGATCAATACACTACTTAGTCAAGAAACACTTTTAACTGTCTGCTTTCAAGTGACAAAGATTTTGTGTGTGGGTGTAAGTCTCATAAGTCAGATGTCAATGTTTGCATTAGATGAAACATCCTTGTCTGTCCCTCACAACAAGTGTCAGTGTTTATTCCCCAGTGTTGTGATTTATTCGTTTTTGTGGGAAATTTTCAGTGCAGCTGTTGGCAGCCACTTCTCTCCTCTGCACACATCATTTTTCCAGCGTTATTGTTTATTGAGTAATATTTTAAAGGTAAAAATGTTTCACAGCAGGCAGTTTACTGTAAATTGTGCTATTACTTAACTCTAACAAAGGCAAAAGTCTTATTTTGTGCCAAATGTAGCTTTAAACATCTCCATCAATTTCGAACAGAAGAGTTCATCCTTCTATGAAAAACATATTCTCCAGCTGCTTCCCATTGGTCTGAATTGCTGTGGTGTTTCTAGAGAGGAAAAACTTTTAAAAGCTTACCATTATAACGTTAGAACTGGAGAAATTTCCACTCAACAATTGGCACATTTTTCTGATAGTAGCCTCACGCTAATTTGTTAATTTTGTCTTTGGGATTTAAGAGAATCCACATTTACTGTCACTTCTGCTTGCTAATATGGATTCTGTTCAGAGGGATAATAAAGTCTCCTGATTGTGAATGTTGATTTTATTTGGATGTATGGATATGGATTTTTTTTAAGCTTGTGTTTTAATTTGTGTCATGTCTTTGTTGTAGACGGTAAAAGGAGGGATCTCTGAGACCCGCATTGAAAAGAGAATTGTCATCACTGGGGACACTGAAATTGATCATGACAAGGTGAAAAATGTTAATTGTGGAGGAGAAGCATTTCTCGGTGCTTCATTGTTCACGCTAAATCATGTTTTCCTCAGAGGTCTGCAGTAAGCAGCTGGTTTATTTGTGTGTTAGCTCACACTGATTTACATTAAATTGACATAATTGATGCTGAAATTATTTGCAGGCTTAAATTGCCCCATAGAGCAATATATCCAGTAAATATATTCTTCATGCAAGCAATTTTAATTAGACTCTACAGGAGTATTGTGTTTACTCTTTAGGCTTTGGCCCAGGCCATTAAAGAGGCAAAGGAGCAGCACCCAGATATGTCTGTCACCAAAGTGGTTGTGCATCAGGAGACGGAGATCACCCCAGAGTAAGACAGTCTGATCCTCTGGAAGGTCAGTGTCCAGTCTGAATCCATCTTCATCCCTCACCATTTATTCAGTGATCTGAGTAAAACTGTGATAACACTATTAATTACTTCTGAAGATCATAGTATAAGTGTGATAAGGATATAAGATGCTACTGGAAAGAAACTTGAGAGCAAAAAGTAAAACTTAAACCAACCAATAACGTAAGACAGAAACTAAAGCCCCCTAACCTCCACCTAACCACAAAAATGAACTAATGTAATTATGCCAGTTTACAACAACAGCCTTCTAAAGCTACTTATTTATAGAAAAAGCCTAACGCCAAGATGTAGATGAAGAACCTCGCCAAGCATTGCTTTAAATGATCCCTACGGAAGATAACGATATGTAATAACAGTGTCATTACAGTAGTAACACAATTGCCAGCTAGGCAACAGTATGATGTAAACATGGTGATATTTATGAAAAACTAACATTACATAAATCAGCAATTAAATCAAAACCTGTATGTAGAAGTATAGTAGGTTTAGATGGGATGTATCGGTTCATCTCTGCTTGAATATGAAACGTGGTACCGCCGCAGAATGAGGTACTAGTGTCCATGTGGCTTCAATTATGGCCTTGTGTATATGATGTTAAAGAGTCCTGGCTGGGAATCTAATGCTGTTTAGATGCCAGCCTGCCAGCGAGCTAAACACCGCAGCCTACCTCCTGGTTTGTCTGCACAAGGGGGTGGGGAAGGGTGGACTAACTGGGCTGTGGGCTGCTGAAACCCTCAGTGCCGTCTCGCAGACAGATCAGGAAGGCACAATGAGCAATTTCAACTAACACTGCCAAACTGGTAAAAGCAACAATCATAGTCTTGTAACATACTTTGTTCCAAGTTTCAGAGAGAAGATCTTTGTTAGTTTATTACCAACTCAGTATCATTACTTGCAGTTAAGTTTAGTAGAGCAGAGTTAAAGTAAACAAAGGTTGGCTGAATGTATTGGTTTGCACATTGGTTCCACAAAGAGCTCAATCCTGTATGGGCGGATGGCTCAGTTCAACCTGTAAGAAAGCACTTACAGTTAGCTAGCAGAGCTCGTTCGGCATCGAGGGGCAAGGGGGGAACCTTCTCCCACCACCCTCCTGTGAAATCTTTCTGTCTAAAACCCTCTACACAGGTTTATGATTTTCTATGTAATACTGATTGTTTTATGGCCTTGTTGACCTACAAGTGCATTTGTAGACACAACCTATGTTTCAAATTTTTGAGGTTCATTTTAATTTCTATTTTCTTTTAATATTAAGGCTGTTTCTCTTTGTGCTCAAATGTTTGATTTCCCTGGTGTTTTCAAGTATTGTGATCAAAAATACTGACATTTACATTTTAACATCAACTGAATAGTCTTTCCCCCCCCTTTCATTTTCTTTCATGTCCATCTGTGCGTCTTTATTTTTCCTCAATCTACCACTCTTTCAGCCCTCTCCGCTGCCCCTCTCTTCCTCCCTACCTGTATCTCCATCACACCATTTTACCTCAGCACACCCAGTCATACCCAGCTGCCCCATCAACAGGAACCACCAGACCTCATCAGAGTGAACAAGCTTCAACAATGAGCAATGAACTTAACTCCATGAGTGCGAAGTTTGGCCTGAAGGAGACAAGAGTCACCAGAAAATTGCCAAGAACCCTACCAGTATTCCCCACAATCCCCCTCTTGTTCCATTGACTGCCAAAAGAGCAACTGCTGGAGATGTGAATGAAAAAAAAAAAGAATCTTTTTAAAGAGGAAAAAGAAAATAAAGTACAGCATTTGTGGATTTCTTCCTCTCCAATTTGTCTGGAGATTTTAAGAAAAGGAAAAAAATATCTTGGGCATTTGGTCTTTTAATCTTGATATTACTGGTACTTTATTTTTCTACAGCTTTTCTTACCATCAGAATTGGTTATCAGTAATTTGAAAGTCAAGTCTTTTTTAACAATGTATTCCAAGCAGCTTTGACAATGGGATTGTGGGTGATGTTTCTTGGGATTGTACACTTTGGGACTCAACGGATCCCTCTCAAATTTTAGTGCAGGTTTGGTGTCATTTCTTGTACAGCATATATTTTATTTTCCCTCTCAATGTGAAAAAAAATATTTTTTCAATTTATGTATAGAAAAAAAGATTGATTTTATCAAACTAGTGTGTGGGAATTGATCCTTTTATCTTAAAAAGTAAAAGCTCTGGCTTGATCATTTATTCGGTGACATCTTTTGATTGTTCAGTTGTGCTTGTGTCACTAAAACAGGGCTTTATCGGGACCACAGAAATAGCAGTGTACTGAGATGACCTTTATTTATTTCCGCCTCTGTCTTCTTTTTGTGTGTTTTGTGTTTTAGATATACTCAAGCGTGTGATTTTATATTGAGAGCATTCCACTCATCAGATACAGTTTTAATCATTTCTACTGAGCTCATCAGCAGCTACAGTGTTCCTGCAGAATGTTTCTACTTTTTTCCAAATGGGCAGTGTGTACTCATCCGGGGAAACTGAATTGCATCACCGGTGATTTTAAGCAATGTGTCGACATTTACAGTCTATTGAATTTTGAAGCTGTTGAAGAGAATAGCTGTTGCGTTAATCTGCAAAATCTTTGAATTTCATTGTATCCCTTGAATTGTTATTGCAACTTTTTTAGGGCAGTTATCCAAGTATTGCATTACATTAACATTATAGGAATATATAAAGAAATACAGCAGTTTCTAACAGTGATCGTGAACCTGAGGAAAGTATACCCGATTATCTGGTGGGTCAAGATTGGCAGCATTTTTACTGATTGCTGTAAAGAAACCAACAGTTGTCATTAGTGTTAATAATACTTAAAAGGTAATATTGCTGACACAGCTGACACTTAGTCAAAAGGCTGTTTAATAATAAACTTTTTCTGTTACATTTCATATAAAAGCAATGTATTTTTAAAAAAAATCTGCCACTAACACTGAACAAAAGCATCAAATAACACTGGTAATTAAAGGGGGCTTTTGGGGACTACAGCCTCCACTGAGGCCAGAACCCCGTCTCGAAATGTTATCAGACATGATTCAGGTCCATGGCAAAATTGAATGTGGCTCATGTCACATCTCCTAGAAAATGTCTTGAAATTCAGCTTTTTAGTTTTTGAATAAGCTTGCTAAGAGACAAACAGATAGTGGTACAAACATACCTCCATCACCTCCACCAGATTTTCCCTAATCAATCAATACTTTGAGTGGTATTTGCTGCTTGTCACCTCCAACTATCAGTTCAGGCTCAGTGTAATGGAAGTTACCTGATAGATTTACTTTTTAATTTGCCTGTAATGACGTCTTCTAGCATTTAAAAATTAAACTGGTGCAAGCTGATTCTGTACTTTTAAACTCTAGTAAGTAATACACAACTACTGCAACAAGTTATAAGCTGATTTATGTGCATCGCTGCAGTTGATTGCTGATAAGTCTTAACAAAAGTTACACCAGAATCCCAGGATGTCAGCACTTTAAGACGTTTCTCTATTAGCTGAAGCCTGAGTTTATCCAAGTCTGCATTCTCCTTCAGATTCTTATGTTCATTCACTCTAAAATGAAATAAAGCATCAACTCTGTTTATAATGTTGCAGTAGTTTTTAGATTATCAGCTTATTGTCATGGAAACACAACTTATGAGCTGTGAAACAGTAACTACTGATCCTTTAGAGGCACATAAGGGCTCACAGCTATTACCTTATTTAGGGATTTATCATTTAACAGATACTTGTTTTTTATCTTTTGTTGTTTTAACTCCAGTTCATCAGCTTTGAAGCTTTAGGACCAATAACCTGCTTTTCTGCAACACTGAGTTGATAATCCACAGTGTAATTAGCACTATGAAAGCTGAGTACTGCAAGAGTTCTAAAAGAGGGGCAAATGAAAAGCAGGTGCAAGTATTCCAAGATCTCAAGAGAAATGAAAGAGCAAGAAAAACAGATGATTGCAAATCAAAGTTCAGAAATCAGTTCAAACTTATACTGTCTGTTATTTTTATTTTATTTTTTGTAGGCAACAGTAAAATTGCAGTATTTTTACAGTATATACTTCTTAGAGGACAAAGTCAACCTCTTTTGTACACACTGCCCATTCAGATATATCATAATGGTGCATACACTGCCACTGAAAAAGTTTGGGGTCACTTAGGAATGTTCTTGTTTTTGAAAGAGAAACACATTGGTTTATATCTAATGTGAAAGTGATCAGAAATTACAATAAATGATTAACTAGATCATTCTTCATTAAACGATGGCTTGATTTTTTTTATTGAAATATCTGCACCAACATGTAGAGGCCAGTTTTTAGTAATAATTACGTCTGTGTTCTGAAGTTTAACATGTTAAAAGACTTTGAACTTGTTTCCGCAGGTTAAAACAGCTGTGCTGATTAAAAATGCAGTAAATTTGGCTACTTGATTTTCTTGATCATCGACCCTTCTGGGCCCAATTTTAGTCTCAAAGTGACTCTCAAAAGAGAGCTCACTTCTGAAAGCTCTGATGGCTAGATCCAAAACAGATGAAGAAACCTTTGATGCAACAATGTAAACTACTCCCTTTTCAAAACAATACAATGTGGCTCTTTGGGTACCAGTAAATCACAGGTGAGGACCTATGAGGTGTACTCTGATGTACTTGTTCTCTTGCTCAGTTGTTCCCCACTTCTAGTTTGTTCCCTTTGGTACCAGGGAGTAGTACACACTATTGTATGAAATCAGTTTTTTTTATACATACATACATAAACATACATAAAAAGCCATAAGTTCTTTAAAGAAAGTTCATTTTTTGAAACCAAAAACAAGTAAAATGCATCACTTTTTTTAATCCACAGGTTTTAGCTATACAACATAGCTGGAAAAGGCTAGCCTTATCCTTTTTAACACAATCTAATGACCTAAGCGGCAGCACGTGGTGGGTTTGAATCCACCATCTGCCCGGGGCCTTGCTGTGTGGCGTTTACATGTTCTCCCTGTGTCTGCGTAGGTTCTCTCCAAGTACTCCGTCTATGTCCCACAGTCCAAAGACATGCAGTTAATTGGTGATCCTAAAATTGTCCATAGGTGTGAATAGGAGTGCAAATGGTTGTCTGTCTCTGTATCCAGGCCTGCGACAGACTAGCGTCATGTCCAGGGTGTACCCTGCTATTTGCCCTATGGCACCTGGGATTGGCTCCAGCACCCCCGTGACCCTGAATTGGACAAGCGGAAGAAAATGGACTAATGACCGAATCTTGAATTAGGTAACCCAGTTTAATCACTTGGGCACAGGACACTGTTCAATAGTTAGAAAATTGTACACATACATATTCTGTCAAAATCATTAATTATTTATGAGCCAGTTAATCACAAATTCAAATGTACAATGTTCCTGATCAAATTAATGAAAAAATATTTGCTATCCATCCATTTTCTTCCCCTGATTAACATGGTTGGTGATGAATTTCTTTGCCTCTTGTGTTGCCTTTATTGCATCCATCCATTTTCTTCCCCATATCTGGGGCTGGGTCATGGGGACAGCAGCCTAAGCAGAGAAACCCAGACCTCCCTTTCCTGAGCCACCTCCTTCACCAAGGTGTTACACCTACCCCTGAGCCAGGCATTGGGAGGGTGCTCAAGGGAGAGTGGCTGCAACTGGTGGGGCCCGGTAGGGCACTGGCGGAAGAGGAAACATGGGCCTGACCTGTTGTAGGCCCACCAGCCGCAGGAGGTGTTGTAGGTGTCGGGTCCAGTGTTTGTCAGCCGGTGATAAGGGCAGACGCTAACGAGCCCGGGAGAAATATTTGACATTTTTAAAAAATTAAGAATATTTGAAAGTGACCTCAATCTTTTTTAGATTAGTTTACATGGTTTGCATTTCATTTTCAAACACCATACTTTTTTTTTTTACAAAATGCCCTTTAAAATCCTCTCACATAATTGTTATTCTTTCATTGTACGATTTTCATCATGGCACTCCCTCTTCTCTTTGTGAACGATCAAGATGTTATTTTCTATGTATTTTCTTAAATGTGAACCCTTACATGACCCTCACACAAAGACATGTAAAGAGCACCGTGCACAAAATAAACACTAATGTAGTCATTATATAAATTTTTATATTGTGCTGTGTTTGTACACAACCTGGATTTACAGAGAACGGTCTGGAAAAGAGAAAATGTCTGGTGAGCAGCAGTCCACCGGGAAAAAATGCCCATGCTTGTTGGCACTGATAGGAAGGCAGCAGCTAATCATATAACCACTCGTTACCATCACCATGCTAAACCTTGAAGCAGATGTTCTACAGCAGCAGAAGAGCACACCAGATGCCGCTCAGCTGAGAACAGGAAACTGATGCTACAAATTGAAAATTTGACAGCAGAAAACAGGAAAAGTGCTTCCTGGTCTGATGAGTCTCATTCTGACGATGGGGTCAGAATTTGGTGGAAACAGCATGAAGCATGGATCCATCCTGGCCCGTATCAACACTTCAGGTTGGTGATAGGGATGTAATGGTGTGCTGGATATTTTCTTGCCACACTTCAGGCCCTGTAGTACAAACTGAGCATCCTTTAAATTTATTTACTTTTTAATTACCATCATTTTAAATTTTATTTATTATTTCATTTAAAAAGTGGACTGACAGCCATCAATAACTGTTTACTGAAAACCACTGTTTAATAGAATATAGGTATAATCCAGAGTGCTTTAAGGTTTTAAATTAAAATAAAAATACATCTCTTGTATGGAGACCCGTTTGATACTGTGTTTCATACTATATTTCATAGTATAACTCTCCATACTCTTGATATGTTCCTTGGGAATATGTTTAATACTTCAAGAAATATATATAAATATAAGAGAGAAGAGAAAGAAAGAACTTCACCCAGAGAAGTAGAAAGGTGTAAGAAGGCAGAGAGATTAGATTTAAAGGTAAGGACTGCTCAGTGATATCTGATAAGCATCAGAGCTCACATTTTTAAAATCAGATCTTGGATGTTAATGTGAGTTGTAATTCTTTTCTCTACAACTGATACCCCCACTTGCTGAAAGCCACTGCAACCCCTGACTGTACTCAATTTTCTGTTAGGTGATGAGGCAGAGTCGCCCTCTACAATACAGGGAACAACAAATAGAGCTTTTTTTTTTCTTTTTCTTTTTTTAAAGCTATCTGCTCATGTTCAAGTGTTCAAGCTGAGCGTAATCATTAGAATTCAAATTTAGTTTGAAAAAAGTTTGTATCCTCATAATAATATTGATAACAATTATTTTATTATGTTAATATAGCATAAAGTTCAATTAGCCTTCCACAATAAAAGCTGGTAGAAACATCCTCCAAAGAGCTGCTTTTACTTTTTCTTACTTGGAGTACATTTCAGAGCCTGTACTTTCTCTCTTTTCCTTACAGTACGTAAAGAAGTTAAATCAGTACTTCAACTTTTACCAGGCTATTTTTTAAACACAAGTATCTGTACTTCTCCTAAAGTACAGAATGTCTGTACTTCTACCACCTCTTCATATGCTAGCTATATGCTAAGGTAGTAGATCCCAACAATTTATGCAGTGGCCTCACATCGTCCTAGTATCAAAGCTATAAATGTTTGAAACAGTAAAATGATCCCCACGTCATTTTCATAACTGCTTTGTTACAAATAATACAAGTGATTAATGCTGCAGGGAATTCCTCATCTTTGGATTTAGCACACAGCCCTGCCAGCACACATAGGTGGGCCCCATATAGGATAAGGAAGGGCACACATTATGGGCCCCATACGGGTTTGTCCGCAGTTTCCATGGTGGCCCTACATGGATTTGCCCAGATAGATATTAAAAATGTGCTCATTCGGACCCGGATGGTCCATGCATGCATAGACTATGCATGGACCATGCATGGGCCTAATGTAAGTCAACCATTTGGGTCCAAATGAGCACATTTTCAGGGTCTTTTAATATCTATCTGGGCAAATCCATGTAGGACCACCATGGAAACTGCGGACAAACCCGTATGGGGCCCATAATGTGTGCCCTTACTTATCCTATATGGGGCCCACCTATGTGTGCTGGCAGGGA
>VUQK01027278.1:3783-31773 GCA_015106715.1 Bujurquina vittata | reverse complement strand
TCATTATGGGGGTTTGAAAATACGGTCAAAACGGGAGACTTGACAGGTATGCATTTTAAATAACCTTAAATGTAAAAGCTGATAGTTAAATAAGTGTCATTTCATAATTATATGATTTATAATCCGATTAGTCGTTTCAATAGTCGATGACTAATCGACTATCAAAATAGTCGTTAGTTGCAGCCCTACTATAGATTTAACCTGAACTATATGCTTACAAGATGGATGTACCCACCAAGTTGTGTAAGACCATGTTGAAAATTCAAGTTCTGCATTTTAGGTACTGCTAACTAGGTTATTTATCAAAGTACATACATAGTTTGTATGGGGTGGTGATTTCAATGATGTATCAGTACAGGAGCTCAGAGATTCCAGATGAGACAACTGGGTGGTGGGTAACTTTCTCATAGACAGTTTACACTAAATTGCCAAAAGTATTCGTTCATCTGCCTTCAAACACATATGAACTTGAGTGGCATTCTAGATAATAATATGAAGTCAGTCCACCTTTTGCAACTATAACATCTTCAGCTCTTCTGGAAAGGCTTTCCATCAAGGTTTGGAGATACAAAAAGTGAAGAAAAAAACCACCCAAAATATGTTTAGGACTACAAATGAACTTTAAGAAATAACTTGACTTTAATCCTTTGCCTAGATCCACATTACATAAATCAATTTTGACCCGTGTTATTTAATGTTAGAATATCAAATTTAACTGAAACACTTATGTAGGGTACGATTTCTATCTGTAGCTTTATAGTAAACCCTCCTGAAAAGTTGTTAAAGCCAGCGACAAAGTTGCTAAGTTGTCAACACTGCTGTATGCTAAACTCAATGTCGACACCCATGTTTCACTTAGTGTGGCCATGCCCCTAATAATGAATAATTTTCAGTCTTAATAGATTTTAAACCTAAACCAAGAGGAATTTTTGTGCTCTTTGACTTCAGTAAACAATTTTCTGAAGACTTTATGGGCTCGGTTGCTAGTTTTGGCCCTTATTGTAAAAAACATGAACTTCACTTTGGAAATTATAGTCATTATTATAGTCAGAAAGTTGGATTATCCAGGATGTGAATGCATTGTTCTCAGTTTCACAGTCAGCTCCTCTCCTCATGTCCAGTGAAAACGTTCAGCTTGGGGCTTCATAACAGGACTTCACTAACCAATCGCTAACAGCAGCTATGTCTGACTTTTATACCGCGTATGTTTGAAAGGCAGTCATTTGACAAATGGCACTATTGACACTGGAAAATTTCAACCTTAACTTTAGTTTTAGTTATTTCATCACTCTTCTTCTGTGCATACATTTTAACATTTACTATTGTCCTGTCATTTCCATGTACTCTTGCTCAGCTTCTTTCTGTGTGGCCTGGTATGACTAATGGATTATGATTGTACTTTTGTCAGAACATAGACAACAAACAGTTCCAAAACAGTGAAAAGGCTTCTAAAGCATGTCAGTGGTGATACGTAGAAGTAATGAGGCAGATCTTTCAAATGCAGAGTAATATAAGAATTTGGCATGCTAATATGAAAGATACATAAATGTTAAATGCTTGACATAAATGAAAATGGGCAGGCAGAAAAAGAGAAAAAAAGGCAGTCAGATAAATGTGCAGTCAGTCAGGCATACTAAATAGCATACAGCTAAACAGCCAGGTATAGGCAGATGTGTAATTCTGATGATGTGCTTCTCACATACAACAACCCTTGTTTGCACTATGCATTTCCTTGTGTGTGTGTGTGTGTGTTCTGTCTGTCATCAAAGGCTTGGAGGAGATGATCATTAATTTCGCCTGTAATCCAGGGAGATTCGTTTGCTCCAAGCCTTCATATTAACCTTGTCATCAAATGTAGTGAAAATATGCCGTACCCTGTCCTTAGGAAGACTGTAAACCAGCAGTGCTAATCTCTAATTGACTGTGGCTTGAATTACTACTCTCACAAAGACAGACACACACAGAGAGGAGTGTGTTTCATTTGCTTATAAGTCGTAGCATCTCGAGGTCTCAGCATGGTTTCCCTTGATGTACAGGGACACGCGAACATGAACAAACACTTGCACGCTCTTTCTATCAAAGCTGTAGCTCTCAGCCCTCAGGCTTAATGCCAGGTATTGTGGTGGTAGGTTGTTTCACCGGGTTGTTTTGGGTCAGATTAGCCATAATCATTACTGTGTTGTGTAGGATTTTTCAATTGAGCCAGTTCATTACATTAGGGCTGCTGAGGAGGAGCTGCAAGGCTATAAACACATTCAAAGACACCCTTATTGGTTCCACCCCACAGGATTTAATCAACTTTATGGGCAGGGCAGTTTTTAATAATATCCACTAATTGCTCCCATCAATTTTTATTGCTCATTTATTAGAATATTGAGCCACATACAGTAGGTTTTCACATTCAGAGATGGCTTTAAGTACCCCGAATGTTTCATTGGTTGGGAGATATAATTGTCCTGGTTTTGTTGTGAAGGAATGTTTATTTGAGAGTTGGCACATCACACTTCTACCACATCACATTTAAAGAAATTATGCTCTGGAAAAATTACATTTCCACAATTGACATCTGGGGCGGTGAGAAATCCAAACATGAACATTAAAGGGGGGGGTCTGTAACATGCTGTTCCAGAAGCCTCACATGAGAGGTGCAGAGTCTGTGGATCTGTGGGTAAAAGGAGGTATCTTTGCCTAAAATAACCTGTGAATACTAGTTCAGACAGTGCAGACAGAACAAGGTCTCAGCATTAGGCGGTCGTTCTCCCTCTCCCTCTCCCTCCGTTTTACAGTTCTCTGGATTCACTTGAACAACGAAAATCCAGAGACTGGCTGCACTCATTAAACCTTTGTAGGAAGGCCATTAGTATCAGAGATCATGAGAATGCCTCGTTGCCTTCAGCTCTGAAATACAGCTCTCCGTGGACAGAGACAGTGAGCCAGAAAGACTTAGCTCTGTCTTCTCCTGCTGCTATCTTTATACAAGTCAAACCAAGCATCAACTCACTCCACAGTGCCAGGAACCCCACTGGAATGAGAAAGCAGACCTAAGTCATCAGACCATCAGACCCGTGTCTATTTTTCTTTACATTGTTTCTTTGTTCTTTCTCTGTCAGATATCAATGAGTGTGAGATCGGAGCCCATAATTGCGATAGACATGCAACCTGCACCAACACAGCTGGCAGTTTCAAGTGTAATTGTGCTCCGGGGTGGATTGGCAATGGCCTTAAATGCACAGGTAAGGCTGATGCCCTGGAATGCACAAGTAAATGGTAAAAATATAGTGTCCATTTGAAATGAATGAGCTTGTGTATCAGATAAACAATTGGGATTGGCTATAGTCTTCACTTTGATTATGTTAAGACTGCTGGCCTTAACCTCAGTATTTGGATGAATTAGTTTACATTTGCAAAAATGTAATCGTTTTTGGACTTTGTTGTGTTTCAGACCTGGACGAGTGTTCGAATGGGACACACATGTGCAGCAACAACGCCGACTGTCTCAACACCATGGGCTCCTATCGATGCGTGTGCAAGGACGGGTTCTCTGGAGATGGATTCCATTGCTCAGGTCACACATGCAAAATCAGTACCACATTAAACCACAGTTTAGCCTCTTAAAAGATACATGAATGCATTTTGTGTTTGCTGACTGTGTGTGTGTGTTTGTGTGTGCGTGTGTGTGTGTGTGTGTGTGTGTGTGTGTGTGCAGATAGCGATGAGTGTGCAGAGAACAGCAACCTGTGTGAAAATGGCCACTGCCTGAATCTGCCAGGAGGCTTCCGCTGTGAGTGTGACATGGGCTTCATCACCACTCCTGATGGCAAGGCCTGCGAGGGTAAGGCAATACAATGCAGACCATCGTAATTCCCAGGATCTGAATCGGTGTCTACATCCTACATCAAAAAACAAAACCCCAAAAATGCCTGGTGTTATTTGTTTTGTTTTCCTGTTTAAGGAAATAGCAGATCCAAACAGATGCTGCCTACTAATTACATGGATTTTTGGACATCAAAGTGCACAATATGCTGAGCATTAATGTGATTTAGGTTGTGAGAACATTTCGAGGAACTGACAATAACAGTGGGTCTTGCTTTGATTTTTCCGCTCAAATTTGCTTGATAATTTAGTGTTTCAACATCACGCTTCTGAAACGTCAACACACATCACAGTGTGTGAACACGTAGCTATGAGAGATGTTTATCTAATTCAGAAGTGCATATCAACTGTGTAATAATGCATCTGAGCTTTGTGATTGAGAAATAAAATGAACTGGGTGGAGGGAATTCGTCAGCCAAATATTATTTTCTGCTTACAGTGTAATTTCTTGTAGCACAAAAAGACCGTATAGAATAACAAACGCTACCTAATCGAGTCGTAATGAAAGACTGCTCTAAAAACAGTCTTATTCTTTAAATTACTGTTTGAGATGCGCAAGCTGCATACACAACATACAATTGTGGACAGAAGTTTATATACACTCATCATGGGCATGAATGTCACGGTAATTTTGAGCTTTAATGATTTCTTTGAACTGTTCTTTTTCCAGGGTGGAATGATGGTACAGCATACATCTTTAATGACTTTAAAAGACAAAAATAATTGGCTGCACAAGTTTCAATTTATTTAGCGTTTTCTCTAAACCACACATAGTCAAAACAGTGTTAATTTTGACTGCAAATTTTGATTTAGTTTTAGTCATAATTTAGTCATCTTAATAATTTTAGTTTTAATCTAGTTTTAGTTGACTAATTAGAGTAAGAATTTAGTCGACTAAATCTACAGTCGATTAAGTCGACTAAAATATAAAGGGTGTAAAATGGAAATGCGTTTTCTTCAGTTCCCTTGATTTTGTCATTATACACACACAAAATTAAACATTATTAAAGTTTATGGAATATTGTTAATATTAATATGTTTCACCTGCTTACCACCACCTTACAGCAAGTCACGCTCTGAAGGTTCAGGACTAAGATTAGGAAAGGCTAATCCACCGCGGTGTTGTGATTTTCTCTAAACACAAACATTAAAATACTTACCTTTGCATGGAGATCTGGCTGACTGGCTTACAGATGTCGTTTAAGATTTGTCGTGTTTTTAGCCGAGAGACTCACATGATTTACACATCATTTTGTTTCTCACAACGTCAAAAGAGAAATGTGTCCATACATCGGCTCTTTTCTTTCTCCCTGCTGACATTGGTTACATAATTTAGTTCTAGCAGAAGTTTGTCCTTCACGGGTTTAAGTCTCATTTGTGCACCTGTGCGTTTGATTGGATGTTTTCCTAACTAATCCCGCCCTGTCACAAAATTAAATCAGTTCTGATTGGATGTCATCCTCACTAAATATTTTCGTCTCGTTTCGTTTTCATTCATTGACGAAAGGGTCAATTAATTTAGTCATTGTTTTTATCCTTTCAGAAAGTTTAAATTTTGTTATCGTCTCATATTCGTTATGAAAAAAGGGTTGTTGACGAAAACTATGACGAAAATATTTCGTCAGCGAAATTAACACTGGGACTAAAGTTTACATACAGGCCCAAATATATACATACACCTCCACTAATATTTGATTAAATGTCCCTTTGCGCGTTGCATGTCAGACACTTTTGGTAGCTATCAAAACAAGTTTTAATGCACGTTTGGGAATCATTGTCCAAATTGTGTCCAAGTTTCAACCTCCTATTTGAGATGAAGTTGAAGAATTTAGAGGTATTCCTCCTTTGTTATTCCATTCACTTTGTGCACTGACAGCATAACAGCCTCAGAGCGTGATGCTACCACCTCCATGCTTGACAGTTGGTACAGTGTTCTTAGGTGTGAAGCTTCAACTTTACTCCTCCAAACAAACATCTTGTCATATTGGCCATATACCTCAATCTTTATCTCTCTGACCATAAAACCTTTTCTCCAAGGGGCATTTGACTTGTCCATGTGGGCAGCTCCAAGAGACCTTCCCAGCTTGTGTAAATTTACATTTCTCGTTTTTTGAGTTCCTTTGACTTTCCTGTTGTTCCGAGTGTTTTTCCGAGTATTGGTCATTAAAGATGTATGACGTAAAATCGTTCCACCCTGGAGAAAGAACACTTCAATTAAATAACATAACAATTAAATAACCATGACATTCACACCTACAGTATGATGAGTTCATGTAAACGTCTGTCCACAGCTGTGCATATCCTGGAATCCTAACCTTCATGACATTCGTGTTATCCATGTCTGCCATATGTAGGAATCCCATTGGCGGGCTCTTTTCAGGATGTTTTAATTTGGATGTATTTGAATTATTTACTTAAAGGCAGAATAAAACATTAACTTGTAAGATTTCATGCAAGCTTAAATGTCAGCTACTGTAAAGCCGCATATGAACACATTTATAATTGGTTGCAGATGAGTGTACAGTGGAGCGATAATGCACTGCTGGATTCAATTGAATGAGCAGACTGACCTCATTGCACTGCTGTGTCAAACATCCTGAAATAACCTGTCCAGTCCTGCCTCCATCAACTCAGTCAGAGCTGGACAATAATGACTTGTGCAGAGTGTAATGATGTGGAAGAGCACAATTTCATAACCTTGGCTGCAGCTCTGATAGTGTATGTGTGTGTATGTCTGTCTGGGTATGTCTCGCATTTTTTTTGCCCTAGAACTGTCATTCTTTAGCAGAGGTGAGTGGCCTTCACTTCCTAATGCTGGCTGCCAGTTTTCCACCATGATCCCATGATCCACTAATCACTCACAGCTGGCTCCCTCTTTATCTCTTTCTTTTACAGACATAGATGAATGTACCTTTTCTGACATCTGTGTCAATGGACGCTGCCAGAATATCCCAGGACTTTTTAGATGTGAATGTAGAATTGGTTATGAACTGGACAGAAGTGGAGGCAACTGCACAGGTAAGGCTAGTCTGGCTGACTTCCATGGTTCCCACGTTTAAGCTGCAGAAAAGAGAGGAAATATAAAAGTGCAAAAGAAATGCAGCACAGATGTGAAGTTGAGAAAAGCTTTCATTTACTGTAATAAAAACAAATAGTCACTGTTCATCCAGTCGCTTTTGTATTGACATAAAATTTAGCAGGAGTTTGTATTCATAAATGAGAGCAATTTATTGGCTTTAACTTTGTTTTTATTTCTCAGATATCAATGAATGTGCAGACCCGACCATCTGTATTAATGGAATGTGCGTTAATATCCCTGGAAGCTACCATTGTAACTGCCCCCCAGACTTTGAACTCAATCCCACTCGGGTGGGCTGCGTGGGTGAGACTGCAACACTAAAAACATTTCATTTGTTCTTAATTTGTTATATAAGTAATTCCAAAGCAAAGGATAAACCTGTATAGCTGAAAATCTGTGGATGTTTGTATAGACACTCGCTCTGGTAGTTGCTTTCGAGATGTTCGTTTGCGAGGAGATGCATCAGAAAGTTTGGACTGCTCCAATGAGATTGGAGTTGGTGTCTCCAAGGCGTCCTGTTGCTGCTCCATGGGCCAGGGCTGGGGAAATCCGTGTGAATTATGCCCACCTGTAAACTCAAGTGAGTCATCACATTATCCTTTGTAACCACATGTTACTTTTTTTCAGTTCAGCTGCAAGGGATATCATCGCTAGGAAGAGATCCCCTACCATAACACACCTCCTTGAAACCACAGCACTGATATTTCATCACTATGCTAAAGTACATAGTTAAGCTAACTACAGTGCATAGTTAGCCTACCTTAGCATCTGCTTTTGCAGCTGAGATACTCAGTGACATGTGATAGTGTAGAAGGAAATGGGTAGAGGCTGCAATTTATTTCTAGCATTATTCACTACATCCATCAATCTGTGATCTTCCTCGTTTCCTCCTGTCTGGCAGCTCCATAGTTGACATCCTTTGTCTCTTGTATCCACTATCCCTCCTCTGCACATGTCCAAACCATCTCAGCCTCTCAAACTTTGTGACCAACCTTAGCTGTCCCGCTGATGTACCCACAACAACTAACATCACTCCCATGGTTTCACTACCACCTTGTAAACCTTCCCTTTCACTCTTACTGTTATCCTTCTGCCACAAATCACCTGTGGCACTTGAGTCCACCCTGCCTGCACTCTCTTCTTCACCTCTCTTGTGAACTGTCTGTTGCTTTGGATGGTTGACTTCAGGTATTTAAACTCTACCTTCACTACTACTACTACTACTACTCCTTGCATGTTCACCTTTCTACCTGTTTTCTCATTTGCACACATGTATTCTGTCTTGCTTCTACTGAATTTCTTTCCTCTTCTCTTTCCAGTACAAGCCTCCACCTCTCCAGGCTCTCTTTTCAAAAGTTTGGACACACTCACCCATATGAATGGGTAAGAGTGTCCAAACTTTTGATTGGTACCGTATCTGAGTAAATCAGGCCCGTTAAGGTGTGAACTAACTCCTCTGCTTACATACACACTTACATGCTGCCTTTTCTTGCCATGTGATCAGTGTGTTTGCTGTAATTGCTGTTGCTGGTAAAGATGAGACAGCTTTGTGCAACTTATTTGGAAATTGCCAACAGATGTTTCAAAACATTACAGGGAATGACTCATTCTTTTCAGCTCAAGGAACTGTTTGCTCCTGTGACAAGAACAAAACCTTTTTCTTTTTGCTTTGTAATTCTGAGTAGCTGCAGCCATGTCCGGTCCTTTGGGCTCTGTGGATAATGCTAAGATCAGAAAAAGCACGACAGAGAACGAAAGGAAACAAGTGCATGACTAGAAATGTCTTTTTCAGGCACCTCAATTCATCGTCTCAGTATAAGCCAGCAATTACTGACAAATCCTGCCATAAAACAGCCTTGATGGATGCTTATGTGTTGCGCAATTGTTTCTGTTTGAAGTAATTTGGTGCTGTGTTTTGTGTTACAGCTCAGTACAAGACTCTGTGTCCTGGAGGCGAAGGTTTCAGACCAAACCCCATCACTGTCATCTTGGAAGGTCATAGCAACATGCTATTATGTCTTTTTTTTTTTTTTTTGAGGTTGCCCCTGGGTATACTTACAGAAACACCAACCCACAGTGCCACTGAATTTTCCCTTTCTCTCTCCCACAGACATCAACGAGTGTCTGATATTGCCAGGCTTGTGCCAGGGAGGACGGTGCATCAACACATTTGGTAGTTTCCAATGTGAATGTGAGCGAGGTTTTGCCCTCAACTTGGAAACCAGAGTTTGTGAAGGTAATAATTATACACATGAATTTCTGTGCAGCTCCACAGACAAATGAACACACAGGTGACCCATCCATATCAAGCTTTTGCCCTGGGATATTTCACTGGGAAGGAAATTGAGTCCAGCCGTGCAGGCCTTCTTTCAGTGACACATGGAGAGGGAGGAAGAAGCACTGAGAGCAAAAAGGCAAAGAAAATATTGGAGCCTGTTGTCCCATAGACAACACTGAAGCTCAATATGTGTCTGCTCTAGTTCCCGTTTGTTGCTAACCCAGCAAAGCTCAGCCAGGATGATGAGACAGCTGAGCGCACTAACTATGTCCAGAGGAGCAAGGCTCTGATGTGGTCAGCCCTCTCCTCAGGGAAGTACACAGTGTCCCCTGTAGGCAGGCCAGTGATGATGGAGGGAGGAATTGAGAATTGGAGGAGTGAAAGGCGATAAACGAGAAGGGTGTTTAAAAAAATGGGAACAGAGATCGGAGGGGAGGAGAGGAGGAGGCTAAGGGGTGGACAGTGACGTGGCTGGCGGCGTTTTAATTAGTGTGTTTTTGTTGGCCAGAAGTACAAAAGCAGTTGCTCTGTAAAGTCTAGCACTGTAAATCCTCCCTGTTTGTGGTCAGTGAATTGTTCAACTATGCTAGAAGGAACAAGCATTGTGTTTTGGGGTTTTAACAGTAATATTGATAGAGAAATTAATATATGTATAGAATTGAGGGACATGATATGAATGGAATAGGTGGGTAAAGAAAATCCTGTGTGCTCTTGTTTTTGATATGGAACATGAGATGATGATGATTTTTGGGATTATTGTGCTTAGCTGGAAGATGAATAGTGCAGCGCGTGCTGACTAGACTTGGGCAAAAGCACATTCCTATTTAGAGGTTAAGCTGTGAAATAACAGAACTCATTAGGTTGAATTAAAGGCAGGGATCAAAGTATGTTGCATAGAAGTAGCTGACACTTTTAATGAAGGAATGCAAACCATGTACCAAAAAAAAAAAGCCAATTGTGTTGCTTTTCTCTCTCTCTGTATAGATGTCGATGAGTGTGAACGGCCAGGCATCTGTGGCCCTGGCCAGTGCTACAACACCATCGGGAACTACACCTGTATCTGCCCTGTGGATTACATGCAGGTCAATGGAGGGAACAACTGCATGGGTAGGTCTGCGTGCCGTGCGTTCACAATCATCGCATCATATTTAATGTTACCTGTAACTCTGTGTTTCCTATAAACACACACACACAGACATGAGGAAGAGCTACTGCTTCAGGAACTTTTATTCTGACAACCGGACATGTGATGGGGAGCTGACCTTCAACATGACCAAAAAGATGTGCTGCTGCTCTTACAACATTGGCCGTGCATGGAATAAACCCTGCGAACAGTGCCCCGTGCCCAGCAGCGGTGAGGTCTCGTACAGTACATGCGCAGTACATGCTAGCACAGGAACTCTTATAAACTCATGTCTCTTGTGCACTCAGATGAGTTTGCGATCCTGTGCGGCAGCGAGAGACCAGGATACTATATTGATATCACCACTGGACAGATTATTGGTAAAGATTTTCCACACTGAATGGCTTGTGTGATGAAAAGGAAAACTTATTATTTCTCAAGTTGCCATTTGCCCCTTGCTCATTTGACAGATATCGATGAGTGCAGGGAAATCCCTGGAATCTGTGAGAATGGCGTGTGCATCAACATGATTGGCAGCTTCAGGTGCGAGTGCCCTATTGGCTTCATCTACAACGACAAGCTTCTGATTTGTGAAGGTAAGGTTTGCAGTCTGCTGTAGAATCCCTGCGTTTCACTCAGGTCTGTTTATATTCATGCCCTCTTCATAAAACTGCAGTCCATCGACAAGTGTGTGTGAACACCCTGTCCCTCTTATTGTCAGATATTGATGAGTGTCAGAATGGACCGGTGTGCCAGCAGAATGCAGACTGTCTGAACTTGCCAGGAAGCTTCCGATGCGAGTGCAAACCTGGATATCGCTTGACTCCCACTGGGCAGTGTCTTGGTAAGACTGTGCTGGTTATTCTTTCAAAGGTTATGAGGCATCAGCAGCACTAGGATTATACCACAGTTTTTTAATCTTCATGGTTGTCAGTGTTCATTCAGCCCACGGCCTCCAGTTTAGTCCTCTCATCTAATGGCACAAGTGGCGATAATACAACACTGGTGGAAACATGGAGCCGGATTAGAGAAAAGATTGGCCAAAAAGAGCAGCCAGCAAACCCTCTGTCTTCCCTGAGAACGATGCAAACTTCTCTGGGTCTTTCTGTGGCCTGATGCTGTCTTGCTTCTTCAAGCTATTGTATCAAATGTGGTTATATGAAACTCTTTGAAGTGCACATTCTCGCCAGTTATGTGCCAGAGATAAAGCTCCAGAGGCAGCACGATGACAGTCAGCCCGAGACTGAATTCTTCATGGTGGGCTTGTTATTAAGGAGGAGAGAATGCGAAGCAGGTGTTGAGCTGTTGAACATGTGCTGCAGCATATCTGAACCATGTTGCTGTCAGTCTGGAGAGTCTTAAGCGATAAGCAAATGTTATATTGACATCCTGTTTTGCTTCCTGCTTTTCATGCAAGTCCTAACACCCAAACACACTCAGAGTGCACTTAGGTTCAGCTGAAAGTGAAGGTGGCAACAAAATCACGACCTATAATGATAGTGCTATTTTTTTTAGTTTTAATTACACAAAAAATTATGTTGCGTTGGTGTCGTGCAGTCTAGTCATTGATTTATGCAGAAAAAATATTCGTCATTTTTATGTTTGTGGCTAATTATAAATATCTAAATTGTATTTGAAGTCATGTTGATTTTACACCAAGAAACATCAAATATGACTTCAGTTTTATCCAGTATGATCTGAGGGGTTGTTTTTGTTTCCCCAAGCTTCAGTCTCAGCTCTTTACGGTACATATGGTGCCCAGCCAGCGTTGAGTCTGCAAAGCCTAACGGGATTCCTTTTAAAACTGATTAATAAATACTAAGAAATACTTTTTGAGATGACTAATGGCTGACTTGAGATTGGGTGTTTACCTCATCAGGAGAGGTTACATTTCATTTGGATGACTGTTAGTCGCCTTTTCTTCAGCTTGCTTAAAATGGCGCATTTGAAGCGAGAACCTTTCACGATGAGCTGAAATTAAGGGCTGGAAGGCTGTCAGGCTGATATTTATAGAACTGTTCTATGCAGAACCAGAGAGAATAATGCACGACTGTCGTGTGAAAATACATAAATTATAATTATCATAATAATAATAAAAGGTGTGGTGGTTAGCGCTATCGCCCCACAGCAAGAGGGACCTGGATTTGAATCCGGTCCTAGACCTTCCTGTACTGTATGTTCTCTCCATGTCTGCATGGGCTATCTTTGTGTACCCCGGTTCCCTCCGGCAGTCCAAAAACATGACGCGATAAGTGGAAGAAAATGGATGGATGCCTGGATAATAATTATTTTGGCTGTGATAAGGATGTGACTATATATATTCTGCTATAATAATGATAATATTTATTATCTTTAGAATAAAACTGACAGAACATATTTTTTAAAAATCCATATTGACTTTTAGTTTCACAGTGACATTTTTTTTTTCTCAGACCGTAACGAGTGCATCGAGAACCCTGGCATATGTAATCCTGGCCAGTGCATTGACACGTTGGGGAGCTATCGCTGCTTCTGCCCCAGTGGCTTCAAACCAACTCGGGACCAGTCGATGTGTGTCGGTAAGCTGAGCTGGATCCCATCAGTCTCACTGGCGTTCCTCTGCCAAGTGATAAAACTGTGATGCTGCTCTGGTTTCAGATGTGGATGAGTGTGAGAAACAGCCTTGTGGAAATGGGACCTGTAAGAACACAGTAGGCTCCTACAACTGTCTCTGCTACCCCGGCTTTCAAAACTCACACAACAGCGACTGCATAGGTGCGTGCATCTGTGAATGTGTGTAAATAAAAAAAATAAATTAAAAAAAGACTGTGTTAATTATTGTGTTTTTTGTGTGCTGAGCAGATGTCGATGAGTGTGCGACGCAGAGGGGCTTGTGTCGAAACGGGCAGTGTGTGAACACAGTGGGTACATTCCTGTGTGTGTGCAATGATGGCTATGAGCTCACTTTAGATGGCAGGCTGTGTGTAGGTAAGGAAATGCTATTGGTCCTCATTTCTACTTCTCTACAGTTAATGTAAATATGTTTTATACGTGTGTTTATATTCTCCCTTTTCCTCAGATATTAATGAATGTGCAGTGAATCCAGGCACATGTGGTGCAGGAACTTGCCTGAATTTGGATGGCTCTTACAGGTGCATCTGCCCACCAGGCTACCACCTCCATGAGGAAACCTGTGAAGGTACAGCATCATAAATCCAATTCGTTCTATAGTACATCATGGTTGGGGAAAAAAAGAGAAAAATTTTGAAAAACAAAAACAGGAAATTCTGAAGCGATAAGATAAATGCACACAGAGGGCTAAGACAGGCTAAGACATCTTGCTTAGGCTAGCTCTACATACGTGTGCTAGAGGAGGGTAAGCTTCATCACACACCCATCTTCTCTCTTTCACATGTGAGAGTCAGGCCAAGCCAGAACACATGGATTGTTTATACAGTGGGGCTGATGAAGAGATATTCTGGAGACTTCAACACATTCCTGCTTTGCGCTCTGTTCCTGGAAGCAGGGAGGAACAGCAGTGAATTCTCAGCATCAGCAGCAGCAACGGCAGTTGGTCATTGTGATAAGTGAACGTGTACAGTAACAATGAGGCAATTGCAGATACTAAACCCCTCATTGCAACTATTCAGATTACATTCTGTATTAATATATTCAGATGTACAGTGACATACTGGAAAGACTTCATCCCTACAACTACGACAGGATTTTAAGGAAAAAATTCTAGGATAGGTTTTAAGGAGCTGGAAATAAAATTCAATGAGGTTCATGATGTTGTTTCTGTTTTTTATGTCAGATATTGATGAGTGCGCCCAGTCACCTGAGATCTGTCAATATGGAACCTGCTCCAACACCGAAGGAAGCTTCATCTGCTTGTGCCCCGAGGGCTTTCAGCTCTCTGCGTCCGGACGCAGATGTTTAGGTAATTGTTTGTGCGCATGCGGGGTGAGAATGAGGAGAAAAGAAACTATGAAATGAAAGCATTGCATTGCTTTTACAGTGCAAAGTGAATACTAGTGGAGACTAAGCAGCAGCCAGTATCGTCAGGCTTTTCCTGCTCTTTCATGATTGCACACTGTGTTCCAGCTGGTTCTGCTGCTGCTGCCTCAACAAGGCCAAGGGTGGCTCTGAACAGATCACTTTTCCATTTCCTCACTTGTGTGTGTGTTTATACAGTATATGTGTGTGTTTTGGGTTGGGTGGGGGTGCACTGAGTCCTCTGCTAGGGAGTTCCCTCTCCAAACACTGAAGTGATGACATCATCAGAAGTGTTCGACTGAAGGTTAGGGGATAAACAGGAGGAGCTCGATGGAAAGTGAGCAACACTGGCAGTAAATTAGATCATGGGTTCTTGCACAAAGGACAAAGTCTTACTGAGGAAACACTAATGATGATGATGAGATTCTGTGCAGTTTACTAAGCACATGCAAAATGAACATGTAGTTTATAGACCTGCATAACCCACATCAACCCTTTAACATATTGAGATATAACCTTATGTTATTTTGGGTTAGTTTATTCATAATTCAGCAGACTGGAAAAGATATACATATTTAGATTTCCCCACAAGCCCTAAATTTATATATGCTCACTCCCTTTTTTCCTGACATCTGCATTTAACACAAATGCTATAGTAATTTATTGATTTCTACTGATTTCCTAGAAAAAAAGATCCAAAAAAAAATTAGACTAGTCATCGAAACAAGCTCACACTCAGCACTGCAAATACTGGTGTTTTTACTAGAAACACCCCAAGATTCACGTTTGAAGAGGCTTGTATGAACAAATGTGGCAATAGATGATGGATATCCAATAGTTTCCTTGTTAGCATGATGGTCATTCAAATTCAGCCATGATTACATTCTTGGGTAACAGAAACATTCACAAAAGGCAGATATGTGGTGAGGAAATAGACTGTGCAGATAATTTGTTTTGGGTTGTTTTTTTCATTGCGATTATTGATGGTGGATAGTAAGAAAAACAGCAAGAGGGCAGTGACATGCGGCATTAATCCTTGGGTGGAACCATTGTAGTGATAAAGGGCTTGCATTTGCAGTGTATGGTATGTGTTTTAACCACTTGGCCACCAAGACCCTCAAATTAATGATATGTTTTAAATTATAATGCTGTAGTGGTTTTGCAAATTTACATAATTACGACTATTAAATATCTGTCACCACACTTCAGACTGTTGTCCCTCCTGTCAGTGGTAGCCAAATGTTGATTTATTTGAAAGCATTTTTTTTCAATCCTTAGATTATGTCACTTTTAAAAAAAGAAAAAACTAACCTTAAAAACGAGAGAAAAAATATATATACATATTAAATATTGTATTTTTCAGTGTACAAAGCACACGCACATTGAATTTGCGAAGCACGTGTGCGTACGCCTACATATACTTGCAGAGGGGCTGTGCACAGAGGTCCATCAATCTCTTTTGCAGAGAGGCTGACAAATCAGTTTCATGGTGGAACGTAATGTGACACTCTTTGACATTCTCCTCACAGCACCAGGTGTTCACTAATGTGATCTTTGCCTCAGAGCCAGGTGTGTGTGTGCGTGTGTGTGTGTGTGCGCGTGTGCGTGTGTGTGTGTGTGTGTGATCTATGGTGGTCAGAAAGCTTATTTGTGTTGAGTTCACTGAAGGCCATTGCTAGCAGGAGAGCAAAACCATATGCTTCCTATTACAAGTAAGTGCCTGCCTAGTCCTGGAGGAACAAGAGAAAACCAGATCGCTAAGTGGAGATAATTAGACAACTTCAATCCATTCTATAAAGAAATTTTTAAAATTTAAAACAAATAATACTTTTTTTCATATCGAGGTAGCTTTTGAGCCTCAGGATTTTTTTTCACAGATGTTTTTCAGACTAAGCCGCCTCATTATTTATTATGGATTTTTGATTTTCAAACAGATTTGTCTGTTACAGCCAATTGAAACTGGTGGCAGAGCTGCCAGAGAATGAAAAGAGGCTGAAACCAGCAAAAGAACCAGGAAGAGAAGTCAGAATGATCCTTTACAACTTGGCATAAAGATTCAAGACCCCATTTTGAGGATGTCTATTTATTAACTCTTCATCCATCCATTTATCATTGTTCACTGTTTTTGCCTTCTCTATGTGGGCTATCCCTTAGATATCCGTGTGAACTACTGCTATACCAAGTTTGAAAATGGGCGCTGTCTGGCTCCAAAGCCTCAAAACACCACGAAGGAAGCGTGCTGCTGCACTGGGATGGCTGGCCAAGGCTGGGGAGACCCCTGTGAAATCTGCCCCAACAAAGAAGAGGGTGTGTATTCTACCAGTACCGTAGACACAGATGTGCAAAACACATATATGTAGGAAACCACATATATATGCATGCAAGCTCATGAACAAAATGATTGAAGTTGTTCAGTTTTATTTATGACTTTTGACATCTGATGATTCCAGAGGCGTATCGTGTACTCTGTCCCAACGAGGGATATGAACGGGGACCAGATGACCATCCGAAAGGTACATGGGTTGTGACAATAAATATAAATTTTCTTATATCTCTCCTACAGTCGTGGCTTGTAGTTTCACCCTCTGTTGATATTTTTGATTGTAGATATTGATGAATGCATCAATGATCCTTGTATTAATGGCCAGTGCATTAACACGGATGGCTCGTTCCGCTGTGAATGTCTGACGGGATACCACATTGACATCAGTGGAGTCAGATGTGAAGGTCAGTCTGTTCTCTTTGTTTTCGTCCTCCTCCCTTTTGCAGTCGTACTCAATTGCTTTTTTTGTGTTAATGTAAGATTAACTGGGTTTATGTAACTTTCTTCAATACAGACACTAATGAGTGTGAGGTCGGCAATCCCTGTGGCAACGGCACATGCATTAATGTCATTGGCGGATTTGAGTGTACGTGTGATGACGGCTTTGAGCCTGGGCCAATGATGACCTGTGAAGGTATGTGAAGCTGGTTATGAGCTCCCGTTTATGTCATGCAGTCTTTATGTGTAACTTGTCGCTTTTCTGTTCCTGGTCCAGACATCAACGAGTGTGCCCAGAATCCTCTGCTGTGCGCCTTCCGCTGTGTTAATGTAGTGGGCTCGTACGAGTGTAAATGCCCCACAGGCTACGTGCTGCGTGAGGACAGAAGGATGTGTAAAGGTATTGCAGTAAAATGACTCACTCATACAGTCAGATTTCGCAGGTTCATGAAATGAAAAGTACTGGAAGAAAATCTCAAAAAGCCATGCCGGCACCTTCCATAAAGTTACATAATGCACTCTCTCTGTATTTCTGTGAGCTCCTCAAGGGTTCTCTTTCTGAGATGAACTTAAATCACTCAGACAACTGTAGCCGGTCGAGTCTCTGTTTACACCTCTGCTCTCTCGTATACTTCGCATGCCATAGCAACAGTTGTATTTGGAGGAAAGCGGTGAGTCAGGAGGAACATGTCAGTGTCTGTAACGTCACTATTTACATTAGAGCTCCAAACAGACCGCCACTACAAACCTGTTATCACTCCAGAGCGCCGTGTTGGATTGGGTGGTTAGATTAAACTCTGGAGTACTTTGTGTGAGTGCCTGTGTTACATCACGGGTGTAATTGCTGCACAGGCATGCATGCACATTGGCTTCTTAAGGCTTTTGCATCCTCTTACTCTTAGTATGCTGTTTATCTTGCAGACCAAAATGAGTGTGAAGATGGTATAGATGACTGTGCCATCAGAGGCATGACCTGCAAGAACCTGATTGGTACATATATGTGCATCTGTTCACCTGGATACACACGCAAGCCCAGCGGAGAGGGTTGCATGGGTAATTATCATAATGTCTAACTGTAGGGCATAATGAACCTCATCTCGGCTTTACTTTGGATACAGTTAATATAGTGTGTATCTTTACATTGTGTGTCTGTCTGCTTTAGATCTGAATGAGTGCTCAGTCAAACCAGGTATCTGTAAGAACGGCCGCTGTGAGAACACAGTAGGAAGTTACCGATGCAGATGTGACCAAGGATTCATCCCTAACCCCACTCAGACAGAATGTATTGGTATGTACACTGTCATCAGTTTAAAAATGTCACTCTATTCTGCAGGGAAATGAGGCTATGAGCTTATAAGCAGAAGAGAAGTCCTTCTTTCTGCATTTGCATCTTTTAAATTGGATCAGATATAATTCAGATATAATACCTGGATGATGAGATTAGGAGTTTAAACTTAAACCAAATATTTGTAAATCACCACTTCCAGCCAACTTGGACATTAATGAATTAAAAATCAACCATATTACTTCATATTTTACTCTTATAAATAATTTAAAGGTTAACACACTTCTTTAGGAGCAGAAAAAGAAGCTAGTTTTATTTTTCGTCAAATTTAGATTTTTAGCTTTCCATGGGAATTTAGCTCTTTCATGGTGGTGTCCACAGCTTCTTAAAGAAAAAGAAAACAGGTGTCTGCTACAGGGAATCAGGATAGCGGGAAGGAAATACCTTTGAGGCCTTTCTTCCTAACCTAAATATACAGTATCCCTCTGGGTATCTGTTATGTGTGGAACTTGGTGAGAAAAACTCCAATGAGACTTTGTAAGCTGTATGGTTATCTTAATTCTTACAGACAGTAATGATAGTGAAGTGTGGGTTATCTATTTATGTCTGCTGTGTGAGGCCAGGTCCTGTCTGGGTGGTTTGGTCTGCCTGCCGGTCATTGTCTCACTCCGTGTCTCTCTTGTCCTCCAGATAACCGTGAAGGCGTCTGTTTCACTGAAGTTCTGACCACTCTGTGTCAGATGACTTCTACTAACAGGATCCCAGTGACCAAGTCAGAGTGTTGCTGTGATGGAGGCAGAGGCTGGGGCACCAACTGTGAGCTCTGCCCCTTGCCAGGGACTACCCAGTACAAGAAGATGTGTCCTCTGGGACCTGGGTACACCACTGATGGACGAGGTATTTTAATGAGATCAAATTATGACTGTGAAAAACTGAGATTGATTTAGTAATCCACAGTTAATTTCTACAATTCAGCAGTTTGAAACTTCTACAAAGTGTTATTTTATTTAACAGGTGGGCCCTGTTGTTCTACAACCTGTTATACAGACATGGATACCTTCTAATTAGCGCTAAATAACAAAATATTAATAAAAGAATATAATTTCACTCACCGAAACTCAAGCACCAACTTCTAGGACAGGATGTTTGTGCAGTTAGCCACACAGCAAACCATGTCATTTTTCAGATAATTGTATATAAAAAAAAAAGATCATCCAAAAGGCACCAACGCTCGAGCTTTGACAAAACAACAATACAGCCTTATTGCTTCACTGTCACCAAACGTCTGTATTTTTTATTAAAACGTGTATTTTCTTTTCTTTTTATTTCTTTCCTTTTCTTTCTTTTTATTATTTTATTAAAAGAAAAAGAAAAGAAAAAAAACATGTAGGCACTCTGAACTGATGCCACACCAAAATGAACAAACTTTGCCGTGAAGAAGAGGAAGGTGACAGGGGGGACATGTTGGACAGGTGGCAGGGAAGCTAATCAGATTTACAGTAACTCCACACCACACTGCAGGGATATAAACACATAGTTCCTGCATTTTTTTTCTTCACTTACCTAGATATTGTAGGGTGACTGCACTGCAATCCATTGAGTCATGTGCAACATATTGTAATAGCATTGTACAACAAGCTACTCTGTGATTTCCACCCTGAAGGAAAACCGCAGATACAGCTGAGAGCTTCAGTGACTATAATTAGCTGAGGTGAAGCCTAGCAGGCTACAGCAGTTTGTGTTGGCATCCACTTATCAATCCAAATGTCCACGAGCCTAATAATGCTTAACTTTGAGCCAGAATACAAGAGTCACATCCCATTCAGTGAGCACACAGCAGAAAGTTAGCCATAGAGGCAGATTTTTTTTCCTGTACCGGGTGCTAAGCATTATTTTTTATGCCCTAAATTTAGAGATTTTTAACACGAGTGGATGGACTCCCCTTTGCAGCCAGCCTCAAGTGGTCTAACAGAGGAACTTTTTGCCACGTTGGCTTCATTTTTCAGTCCACAGGAACCAGTAATCAAATATGAATGCAATGAATATGAAGAGTATGTTTTTTTTAAATCTGTTTTTGCATTAAAGTATCCTTGTTGGTGTGAGTATGTTCCAGATGAGCTGAGGCCTGAAAAATAGGGCAGTGATTGTTATAGTTTTTCTAAAATTGCCACTGCCAGCATGTAAACCACAAACCATTCACATCGCCGTATAAATTTTGAGTAATGAAGATTATATAATATAACAGATAGTTGTTGTTGGCTGTGTTGAAATCACTTGCAAAGCATTTTTTATTTTTCTGGTTAAAAAAATATTGCTTTTATACCTGATACACCACTGGTGCATAAAAAAATTAATGACAGCTATTTCCCCTAGATTGTGTGGAACTGAAAAGCGTTTTGAAATGTAATTATTGGCAATCTGTGAAAGCGACCGACACTTGAACTATCTTGAAGTAAGCTAACATTTCTTGTTTTCGTCCAGATATCGATGAGTGTCGTGTGATGGGGAACTTGTGCAAGAATGGTCAGTGTATCAACAGTTTGGGCTCCTACAGTTGCATTTGCAAACCTGGTTACTCTACTGACATCACTGGCACACAGTGTGTGGGTAAGGCTTAACTTCACCTCCAATATTTACACTTAATGGAAACCTCTCGTTCCCATTCCTACTGTCTAGTAAAGAGCCCAAACTATGTGGGTGGACTGCCTACACCCTCCTATGAAAAATGCAGCTCGAGTCTGTCTGTCTCATCATCTCTGTTTATGGAATTTCTAGCTACAGGATCTGTCTCCATATTTTACTCATTCTGCCTCTCTTTCTAGATGTGGATGAGTGCATACAGGCACCAAAGCCTTGTAACTTTATCTGTAAGAACACAGAGGGAGGGTACCTCTGTTCCTGCCCTCGAGGATACATCCTTCAGGAGGATGGAAAGAGCTGCAGAGGTAACTTCCACATGCACCCAAAGAATCTCTAAATATTCAGGAGTAGCCCACATCATGCCCGGGGGTTCTCACATCACTTCAGTTCAATGGTTGATTTAGCTTCCAGATTAGAGCTGCTGCAGTGCCGCGTGGGCCGGACCTTGCCCTGCTAAGATACTCACTTTTAAATAGTGAATGCAGATGTATTCATTGCCTTTGACACAGTACATCTGTCTGTATCCGTGTTTATCAGGCATGTTTATGCCTAAACAACTATGCTCATAGTGTTCACTTTTTTATGGCCTTTCTAATCTTTATTTACCATAGTTTAAACTCTCCCCTCTACAGTACCCCTCTATGTTTCCGGTGGCTAGTTCATTTACAGTTCATTTGTAGGTCAGTGACTGTAGAAGTGCAGGAATTTGCTTAAAGAAGAGCAGCTCACATACATCAGAGCAAGCAGTAGTCTCACACGACTCCAACCTCACACGCCCCCAGTATCTTAAATATAAACTACTAAACCGCTTCAATTGGGAAATGAATTCTTTATGTTGTTCTTGTTGTTGTTTTTGTTGTTTACAGATCTGGATGAGTGTTCGACCAAACAGCACAACTGTCAGTTCTTATGTGTTAACACCATTGGTGGCTTTACCTGCAAATGTCCTCCCGGCTTCACCCAGCACCACACTGCCTGCATTGGTAAAAACACAAATACTGCACATCCAATTAATTTTTTTAAATTCAAAATTATCTTTAATCAACTGTGTTTAGTCCAAATAGGGTATCTCACACCCTGTGCCTGATGCACAGACAGCTGGCCTTTTCACTGAATAACTGTCATCCTGCCCAACTCATAATAGACATGGGAAGCACCCTCTTGTTTAACCTTTATAAACCCATTCAGCGTTAATGGACTCTGGCAGATATCACACTGATCTTAATAGGCTGGTCTGGTTTGTAGTCATGGCAGCTTAACACTGCTTGTTATGGAACATTGCAGTAGATCGTCATGACTACCGCAAGCCTTTTTCCAGACCATAAAACTGCACCCGTGACCTCACATCACATCAATGTCAGGGAACCCTCAGGTTTTTTTGGGGTTTTTTTTTTTAGAATTTAACCCACGCAAATGGCACACAGCAGGCTTGGATGGGCTGCTGGTCTACGAGTGATGAAGTTGGAAAAACATGACTGTGATGTCAAACTGTTGTTCCAGCCATACTATGGTTGCTTTGTGCCTGCATGTAAGACACAGTGATAGACAGTGAACCTCAGAGGTGTAGGAGGACAGTCTATTTTAGGTAGTCTAACTATGGATTTCAAATGTGCTTTAAAGCGGACTGATTATGTTTTTCCTTATTTCTGTCATATGTCTGACTTTACTACGGTGTTTGCTCAAACTAAACATGGCCATCAAATGGATTGTTCAGTGGCACAAAGTACTGAACTTTTCTAAACTCATAAATACTTCATGATTTTTCTCTTAAGTACATCAATTATTTTAAGCTGCAGCTGAAAAGGTGTTTCTTTTCAATTAGTAAATTATTATTATAATGCTCTGTTTTTCAATTTCAATAATTCTGTCTTTAAAGCAGACCTTCTTTGCTTATTTTGAAGCTCCATTTTTTTTGTTGTTCTTTGATTCTGCAAGATTAGCTTTGCCTCATTTAAAGGTCAACATATTCTTTATTATCTTTTAATGGGCCTTGTTTTGGCCCCTCAGTTCACCCACTCTCTGAATCAAGCCATTTCAGAACTCTCCCTTTAAGTCAGCTTTCTTCTAATTGGCTGCTTCTTGTAAACAGTAGGTTTGAACATCAGGTGGATGTGCCTGCTATGATCACTGACCATATTAAGAATATCCACTGTCCTTGACATCATGCAGAAACAAGGTTAGATAAAACAGTTTGAAACAGCATTTAGAGCAGTTTGAAGGCGGAGCTTGTGGCTCATGGGGTTGACTTATGCATACACTGATCTCATTACTTGAAACTCTGCCCATGTTTAGTGTGAGCATCCACCATTTTAAATGTTTACATGCACAGACACAAATACGGAAAAAGTATTGCATTATGTTCCACACACTGACTGTTTCTTCAAATGGAGATCTGAGCTGGGAACACATTAGCAGTCTTTCTAAATCTCAACCAACTGTGAAAAGACATTTAAACACATTTAAAAGCTGAGATTCAGAGATTACTTTCTTTTCCAGCCTCAACAACAAAGTCATGTTCAGATTTGCATGATTCCAATCACAACAATCAAAGCTGTTTCTCAAACACCCGCTTATATTTTTTCTGAAAATTCTTGTAAATTAATGCTGGCTTTTCTTTTATTTCCAAGTTCAAGACTTCTCTTTTAAACTTAAATTTTTTTTTTGCCGCTTCAGATCTGGGATTAGACCAGCCGGTCAGGGATTTCATTCTTGACCCCCTTTCAGACATAAAGACAATTTGTTCTGAAAGTTCATGGTAACCTGACCTATTTTTAGAGACTGATGCCAACTGTGCATAGATTTTAGTGACTCAGCAAGTCCAAATCAGGGTAATGAGCCTTTATATCATGTTTCCAGTTTTACCCTTGTCTGAACCTTCCCTTTTTGTCTGTGTAGACAACAATGAATGCGCAACAGACTCCAATCTATGCGGCTCCAATGGTGTCTGCCAGAACACTCCGGGCAGCTTCAATTGTGATTGCCAGCGGGGATTCTCATTAGATCCCAGTGGACAAAGTTGTGAAGGTCTGAAAACACTTTGTTCCAACCCCAGCATCGGCTGATTAATTACAGAAAAAGACTCCTGCAGTAATTTTGCTGTGTGTGTGCGTGTGTGTCTTTGACAGATATGGATGAGTGTGATGGCTCCCACAGGTGTCAACATGGCTGTCAGAACTTAGTAGGTGGATACAGGTGCAGCTGTCCCCAAGGCTACCTGCAGCACTACCAGTGGAATCAGTGTGTTGGTAAGTAATACAACACTGTTCTCTTTTACAGTATATATAACAATTATTTCATTTTGGAACATCCTCATGACTTGGTTGCTAAAATATCAGCCATGCAGCCTTGAAGTTCTGAGATAGAGTGAGATCTTTTGACCTTTTGAAAACAAGGTGTCCGTTATTCCCCTATTTTCTACCACTCCTGTAGTATAAACAGGTCTCAGATATTTTTGCTTCAGTGCCATACATATGATGCTAAAAAAAAATTAATTGTTAATGTTAGGCAAAACATATAAGACGCTAGTGTAAATGAACTACTGAAGTAGGTACAAAACTTTAAAAAAAGGCAACATCAAAAATCCCTTTGGTACATAAAATAATTGAGAATAGCTAAACTATTGAGAAAGCAATCACACGAACTGTGTGCAGTCTGATGTGTGTACCGCAAAATAACAAGTGCTTGTTAGTGAGACCTCCGATTTTAGCTTGAACGTTTACACGCATTTACAACATTCATATCAAGCTTTCCCAGCATTGTTTGTGTCTTTTTAAATGGAATGACCCCGTGTTTGTTTACTTCCCATCAACTTCTTGTAACCAGATGAGAACGAGTGCCTGAACAGCCAGATCTGCGGGGGAGCGTCATGCCACAACACCCTGGGGAGTTTCCGTTGCCTTTGCCCCACCGGCTTCAACTACGAGCAGACCGCCGGAGGCTGCGCGGACATCAACGAGTGTTCCACGAGCCAGAACCCGTGCAAGTTTGGCTGTTCAAACACAGATGGGGGCTACTTATGTGGATGTCCTCCTGGTTACTTCCGTGCGGGGCAAGGGTAGGTGAACAAGTGATTCCTGTGTAAAGGCTTTCAGGGTGTTTCTAGGCAACTAATAGCTTTATTCTTTGTTTCAGACACTGTGTCACAGGTTTGGGCTTTACAAGTGCCGGACAGGGAGGTGAGATGGAGGATAATTCACTCTCACCTGAGGCCTGCTATGAATGTAAAATCAATGGCTATCCCAAGAAGGGACGCAAACGTCGCAGCATCAACTCAACACAGGAAGATCCTCTGGAAGACATGCAGGTAAGCTGTATGAAGCACACTGGGCCTGGATTTATAAGTGAGTGCAGCGAGGACATGTCCCCTGTATATTTGAAAGGAAATTGAAGGTTTTGAAAAGTTGAAGGAGCCTGACATTCAACAAGGTCTTAAAATTCTTTAAGACTTTTGACAAACTATGTTTAAATTTGACTACTTTCAGCCCAATGAAATACGTAAATGAAGTGTTCACTGTATCTCACTATTGATAAAATACTGGCAACAATCTACTATTATAACACCTTGTCATTTTTTTCTCTTTTGATTAACGACTGCACTATCGCCACACGTCCTTTATCCTCTAAACTCATTTTCTCTCTGCAGCTCACTGACACAGAGGCGGTTAGCCTGGCCAGTGTGGACATAGAAGACACTCTCCAGTTCCACCTGAACATCAGTGACCTGAGTAACCGCGACCACATCCTTGAGTTCACCCCGGCCTTAACCACACTCAGCGACCACGTGCGCTACAGCATCGACTACGGGAACGAGGAAGGCTACTTCAAAGTCAGCCAGAGGGAGGGTGTCACCTACCTGCATTTGAGCAAGAAGAAGGGCCTCGCGCCTGGCGCGTACGACCTTCAGATCAGTAGTATGCCCCTCTACAGGAAGAAGGAGCTGGCTGAGCTGGAGGACCAACATGATAAAGACTACCTCACAGGACAGCTGGGAGACATACTGAAGATGAGGGTGCAGATCATCCTCCATTAACCATGACAAGACTGAGAGAGGCAGATGTTGCCAAGAGCTGCTAAACCAGCGTCAGGCTCACACTCTCCAAAAGGCCAAACATTTCTGACTCTGGGTCAGCAGCTAAGGGGCAACTTCTACTCACTCCAACCAGGAGAAGGGCTCACCACCAAAGAGACAAGAAGGGGGTGGGGGTGGGTGGGGGATTGACTGCTCTGTGTCATTCGATTACCAAAGATGATTCTGCATATCATGGGTACAATTTCTGTGGAAAGTACCAGCTGAACAAGGCAGTGTGAAAGATTCCAGTCAAACGAAGTGCGTATTGCCCTGACACACGACTCCAGCTGTGTTTAAAGCACTATTGAGGGTGTGAATAGGGTTTTTAATTGTAGGGTTTAATGTTGTATAATGATATGTGGAATCAGATGCCACATTGAAGGGCTTGTGGACTGCAGAAAGCTCTAAGGGCCGAGTTTTTTGTTTTGTTTTTAGAACTCAGCTTAAGTGGAAAAAAGTAGGCGAGTCCCAATAGTCTGAAATAAATTCATTTCCTCCCCTCAAGTAAATGACTTAACAAACCTGGACTTGCAGAAGTTAACAGATTTTTTTATTCCCCCCCTGTCCCAAATAATTTAAAGGAGCGGAGATGAAAAAGATTGAGAATGCTTAGGAGAGGAAAGGAACCCACTATTATGGACTATTGAGATGTAGCCATGTCTGAGCTTGAACGACTCCTACTGCGTATTTGAACTATGCTTTTCCATCTTTCCTACTGACTAGAATAAGTCATATTTACTGGTGCTAGCAACACATCCACATAGACTTTTGAATGCACTGTGCTATCATACAAAACTCAGTAGTGAACAAGATACAATCCCATCGGCCTCTCTGAAGGTTTCATGTCTTTGCAACAGTAACAGCTAGCTTCATAGCCTGCCTGCTCTCCTCTATACTACATGTAAATTGTGTTTATACTGTAATAATCAATGCCACTTTTAATCTATGAAGCTTTTGTAAACTAGAGGAAGCCCCTGGAATAGAGGGGGGTTTGTAATGGTGCTTATAATGACCAACTACTTCCTTTGTAAACTGTGTATACATACACACACACGCACACACATACACAAAACACATTGATGATGCCAAACCTGGGCCTTCATGATTATGCACTGAGGCCTTCGTGGCCACATATTCTCTCACAGGTCAAATCAGTGCTGCATTGCCACGGACCAGCCTGACACCAGTCTGTGTTTCATGTTCACATCAGTGAGGGTTTAGATGTAAATTCACAATAAAAACCTTTTTTTGGATTACATGTACTCACTGCTGTGCTTCCCCCTTTATCTGGGTTACAGTCCTATTGTAACCAAATTTAACTGATAGCTTTGTACAGATGTCCTCCTGCACGACCTCAGTAAAGAGCAGCCATTGGCAGGTACAGTACAGGGGTTATATTCTTGTCCATGACTGCCCCCATGTGGCTTTCTGGAAGAATAACTTAAATAGCTCATAATTTATCAACACATGGTTTTCAGTTCCAGCAAAACACCAGACTGTAACAAGTATAAAACACAACTTTATTATTTGCACATGAACTACATATGTAACATATTTAAAACTATTTGAACACAGGTTAAGCTTTCAGTTGCGTCCAGTTGATCCAAAACCTCCAGCACCACGGTCTGTTTCATCGAGTGTCTAAAAGGGGGGTAAGAAAAAGAAAGTATTTGAATTTAAAGATTAAAACTAATCTGGAGAAATACACAAGAAAAACAATGCATTGTTATACTTTTATTATTTGTACTGGACACAAAAAAAAAACTGGCAGTTTTTGAAAGTATTTTAGTTTAAGTAGACTTGACTGAAACTGTACCACCATAAAACCAACCTTCATAAAGACTTGTGCTCCAGTTTTAAAACTAAGGGTTAAAACTGGAGCACAAGTCTTTATGAAGGTTGGTTTTA